>JBCAUA010013538.1:0-13026 GCA_038406235.1 Peronia verruculata | reverse complement strand
GAAACTGTTCGGGTCTGGCAGTCAGTGGTCTATGCACCTCACCCGAAACTGTTTGGGTCTGGCAGTCAGTGTGTTAAAATAAATCTACTCCTTTTCTTGGAGAGATGAGTCACAATCTTCGAGAGATAAAAAGTGACCCCCTAAAAAAGTTGAAGAATAACTATCAGCAAGTTCTCACACTAAATTTGGTACCACCTATTTCATTAAAAAGAAAATACATTTGCAAGGCTACCAACGACTCTTTTCACAAGTATAATAAGGTGTATTATGCCAAGCTTGATGAAAGCCACAGAATCTAATTGATCCATTTCAATATCTGCTGTGTTGCTTATTTGATTCTTCTGAACTGTAACTTTACAGAACGAAAATGTCATCATTTCCACTCATGAAATCATCAGAACTCAATGACAGATAAATGTACATATCAGACATGATGAAAACTGTTGGTAGAATATAATAAGATTTGAACCTGATGTTCCAGAAACTCACCAGAACCTGAGTCTAGAGAATTGACCATGTCCTCTGTGGCATCACCCAAAAGACCTCGCATACGATACAACACTGGCATGGGCTCACCCTAGGTTCCAGATGACACAATGAAAAGCACAATTTCAAAACAAATTGAACATGAAAGTAGGGGAAAATCTTCAATAATGCCAAACCAAAGCCATTCCACAAAACAAAAATCGATACCTGAAAAACGCAATAAAAGACAACAAACAAAACATTTCATATCATATTCTGTACAAAAAAAAATAGCTGTGACTGATAAATTCCCCTTTTAGCAAACCTTGAAATTCATATCAAATTATGTATGTTCACTTAAAAAAGACGGGAATCAACAGATTTGTTGCGACCAAGCGAACAGTTGGAAATCCCCATCTAAGGTTAGTAGGGGAGTACAAACACTCCAAATTGCTCACTACCATTGACATAGAAAAACACATAAAAATGCACGGGACAGTGACAACTGTTCTCGAATCTCATGGTGGAAGGGTAACAAACATCAGTAAGTGTTCTATTTTTAGCAAGGGATACAAACACTCAGCCAGGGATTTCCAGATTGTTGCTTAATCAAATATGAATGAACTATCCCTATGATGCTCATTCACCTATTTTCCTTTATAAACTGACAAAATGGCAGTATGGATTAGTCTTAAGGAGTTGTTACATAATGAAATGTGTTTTTGTCATTAAAATTCATAAACATGTAGACATCCAGTAATTCCATTTATATAAGATCACTTTATTTATGCATCTAGACAAAAGTGTCACTCCTTAACTTAGACTTTACATAAAGCAATTACAAGTATTTAAAACTCCCACCTCTCCATGTTCTGGTAACCAAATTTTCTTGTACACTTCTTTCACTGGGAGATCCAAACTGATGATTTTCTTGTTCACTAGCAACTGTAACAAAATACATACATAGTACATTTACAGTTCAGTGAAAGAATCTGAAATACAAATTGCATATTATTTTGTGTCAGAGAAATTCCCATATATCAGGTATGACAGCAAAAGCCTGGCACAGAATATCATTCATATTATCCATTAGTAATGTAGAAAACAAAAGGACAAGTAATCTGTCACTTGACTGATGATGAAAGTCTGATAATGAATCTTGATTTCATTTCATACTTACAAAAGGCTGTTTCTCAAAGACTGCAAAGTCAGTAATGATATGTGCTAGTCATTATTTTTTTTTTTTTAATCTCTTTCTTTTAAACAAAAAAAATATTTAAGTATATATATATATCTAAGTTTGCAATTCCTATTAATATAGAAATTGATGTTGGTTTCTGATGGAAACAGTATTAAGCGAAAACATCTAATGAGCTTCTGATTTTTGAAACTTCACACTCAAAAATATAGGATGAAATATCTGATGACAAGCTCCGCTGTGCATTTTTTTTTTTTTTTTAGATACCACATGAAAATGCTGTATTTTCTTCCTATGTTTTTGCTCTCTGTCCTTACTTCCATTCCTGTATCATCTTCTAGGAGAGCCACAAGTTCACAGTCTGAAATGTACAAATTATACAGTAAGAGAATGTTTTTCTCTTGGGTAGAATTAAAAAGTTTGAAAACGGTTCCTTCCTCCCTCCCCCCCCCCCCCCCTTGTTTTGCCATGTGGAAGAAGGAGTCACAACACTGTTTCTTTTCAAATAAGTACATAGACCATAAAAAGGTATATTTAATAAACCAGGGGTTAATTTTTAGTTTCTGCCAAGATACAGGATTGCATGTTGTCTCATTTACTTACATTTGTATAAGGTGTGAGACAAATAGATAAGTTTAAAGAAAAAAGAATTTATATTTCAAGTCAATATCACGAGTAATTTCCACATATAAGTTTGAACATTGGACCTCATCACTGTTTACAGTTACAATTACAATGTGACACAATTTGGTTTCCTCACCCATACAAATCTTGTTCTTGATGTCTCTCATCAATGGGCCCATGCCTGGCTCGGTGGAGCTGTAGGGATTGCCCAACATCCGACCCTGCAGGAAGTCTTCCTGTTGTGGATCTTTCTCCAAGATGAGGAAAAATTCTGCAACATCATTTTCTTCCTGCAGAGACAAGTTTTAGAGTCAATAATATCGAAACAGATATATGTCTCAAAATACTGTAATAAATTAATCTGAAAAAAAATACAGACAATTCTGGCCCCAGCTTTTAATCAAACTGTTTCCTTTTCTCGTGTTTCTTCACTACCACATAAAACTTTTGAGGTAACGTTGCAATCAAATATTACAAATTAATTATCATAAATTGTACAGTTTTCAAAATTTCATCAATATAAAGCTGGAGCTGTAATTTTAAACTCCTGGTAGGTCAGCAAACTAAAAAGGAAAGGGTGAGACCAAAGAACTCACTGGATAGATGATACTGCACAGCCTCTCAAAGATGAAGACAGGGGACCTGTAGTCTTCCAGTGGATATTTCTTCACTGTCTGAACACAGACAGACATAAACTCCTTGGTCTCAGATTCTGTGCCTGAAAAAGATATACAGTAACAATGTCATGACTAGAAAGATAAAATCTTGAGATGAAAAAAAAAAATTGAAGTGTGAATTCAGATGGTAATGGAACTCAAATCAACAAATACTATAAATTCCGATGAAAACATAGTTTTTCCAAAGAATAAGCTGTTCAAATTTCTTACTTTATCAAATGTGTTTTGTTAATGGCAGCCTAAAATACTATTTGTCTCCGCCTAAGACCCCGGTCGTCGGGAGACAAAAAAAGCGGGCTCTTAGGCGGACAGGTTCTTATGCGAATTGAAAAGTTATGCAACCCATTAGACCACAGATTGTCCTCACTACTATGATATGCTGATCATTACCGTAAGTTAAAGATTTATCTATGCAAATAAGTAAAGCCTTCTTCCCTGTGTGTGTTATAATTAGATATAGCAATTCCTGATCTTTGTATCGTATAGTTACATCAATATTCCCCAGCACTTAAACGCCATGTGAGTTTTTGCATAACAGTATCCATGTTGAAAACATGATTGCTCTGCCACCCCATGGATTATCGCACAAATTACTCAAGGTTTACAGACCCACTGAAGGAGCAAAACAGCTGACCAGTCAAAAGGCTAATCTTATACCTCCTTATCCACAAAGCCAATCACAAGTGCTGTCCTACGTGTTGTCAAACAAAGAAATGGTTATGGTTAGTCAACAATGTGGCCTGACTGTGCAGTCATACATCAACCATCACTTCCACTCCTTTGTCTACCTGTTCCCTCCACCCGCCTCCCCACTTTACTGCACATCTAGCACTGCCAGTTTCTCTCAGTGGACAGTATGATGTGGAATTACTCTATAAGTACTCGCGTATTTTGCTCCGACTCCGGGCCCTTAGACAGATTTTGTTATTTGGGAGCACCCAGAGCGGGTTCTTAGAGGGGTAAATTATAGAGAAAAAATTCCGTTTCGCAGCAGAGGCGGGTTTTTAGGCAGAGACCACTGTGTTAAGGGACAACTTTCAAAAGCAATAAATTTACATGTCAATCCTTTGACATAACTTTGAGCTTTGCAAATTCTTAAAGTTTCTAGAGCACTAGGAATGCTGGCTTTCAGTAACTAACAACACTGACTGATTCTAACACTGAAAAAAAAGACAATAGAATAAACAGACTGTGCACAAGCTCTTCCACTGCAATCTGCACTGGTTGATTAAGTAACACCAAAATAATCAAAAGGCTAATTCAACAGGCAACCTCACAGCATATATACGTTTTTCTATTATCTGCAATTCACTATGGCACTCTCAAAGTGATGTCCTCAACTCAGTGGGCAATTTCAAGATTATGTGCAATCTTGTAATATCTTTCACAGCTACAGGGGTAGGATGCTCTGGGGCATACATATTGCAGAGATTACAGTGTAAGTAAAATTTCTAAATGCATCATTTACCAGTGGTCAATTCCTCAAGCATTTGCAGCAGCTTCTCCTGAGTATCATCAATTAGCTTGGTTCTCTGAACCACCAGCTTGCGGAGGGAGAGGTAGCCATTCAGCACATAGCCTACCAGCCTGTTCTTATAGTGTTGCTTCAGTTTCTCTTGCTCAATGAACAACGCTAGCAATTCTGATGATGGACAAAAATGGGTTGTCAAAATTTCTTGAATAGCATAGGGACAGACCATGATGTGTTAGACATTTCAACTTACTGGAAAAATCTGACAAAGATACCCATGCATGCAATGGAATCTTATGATACATTGGACTGTTGGCAGAGGGTGACAATTCCTGTTTGCCGGTTGATAGTTACATCAACTATAGTGCAATAAAAAAAAACAAGTTCAAACTATGTAAGCAGAAAACTCAATACAATTTGATTTACATAAAATAAGGCATTTACCATGACTTCTGAATATTAGTGCCTAATATAAATTCAAATTAAGTGATGGCAAGTGCTCAAAGACAGTCAATTTCTTTATGTGATGATTCTTTGTGAGGCAACTCATGGAACTGAAATAGTTACAACAATCAGCTTAAGTCCAGGCTGCACAAAATGTTTTGATATTTTTCACACAATCTGGCTGTATTGTTCTGTTCATGGTTTTGAGAAAACAAATATTTACCTGTGAGAGACTTGAGGGCAAATCCTTGTGCTAGATCTGAACTCAGTGTTGTTTCCTCCAGATACTGTAAATGATCCACTTCCTGCAATCATGAGTGTTAAAATCAGTCATAAATGTATTAGAGTAATTTACCATAAGATATATACATATTCATATTCACATGGGTTGCTGTCCTTCAGTGAAGTATGCAAATGTAGATTATCAAAATGAAAGACACTTCAGCATGCAATTTCTAATCTAATCAGAGATGGAAACTGTGAATCTCTGCTGCCAACCATATTGACCTTTTCTTCTGTTTCGAAAGTCTCTTATGTGTAAGAACTGTTTCTCGATAAGCATTGTTTGTTGATGAGCATTTCCATCAGAGGTAGAAAGAACAGTCTCATGATCAAATGCTCTGTATTCACATACACATGTATAGCAATATTAAAATATTACATATGATTCATTCGAGACAATTCAGACAGTTCAAACACAAGCTCCGACTTTCCGACACAGCACAGATTATGTTTTGAGACTAGTTAGTAAAGTCCTTCATATTGACAAAGACAATAACATGAAAATGTCTCCTTGAGGGCAATGAACTTTGTTTAGTACCTCAAAACGATATAGTTACCTTTGTGATGAGATCTGCCAGATGCAACATGACACCTTTGATGGCGAGATAGAACTTCCATTTGTCTTGATTGATCAAGCGCTTGTAGAGACTCAGAAACTCTGTGGCACACTCTCCACTGCGTCCCACCTCATCAAGGCAACTGAAAGCAAATGAGATGACTTTCTGATCTGTCATGTTAAAGATGTGTCCCTCAGCTGTACAAATTTAGTAACAAATTACTAGTAGCATTAGACACACAGTGGTGTTATGAGAATTTACAAAATATAAATCTGACGTGTGTATCCCGATAAGCTTATGTTTTAAAAGCTATAGGTTATCTTTTGAAGGCTAGCTGAAGCTACTCAGGTGATCAGCAATTAGTTCATTTCATGTGGGCTTTTTTCAAAGAATGGAAAATTACTGTAACTATGTCAGAACTCTAGAGAGAGAGAGAGACAAATAACTTTTTTAAACAAGGTGCAAATTCAGTTCTGTCTTCTGCTTTGAAATAACGTCTTGTAATCTTCTCCTGTTAGTTTTCTGGAGACATGACATTGTGTTGTTGACTTATCCTTGCATTTGCATGCAAAATGGAAATGTCTTTGCCAAAAGATAATAAGAAAACAATAGATACACAACATCCATGACAAGCTAAGAAGATGATGTCAACCATAATATATCTTGCCACCAGGGGAAATGAGTTGGAAGTCGCACCAGGTAATGAAGATATATGGCTGTTTTGGGTTGTTTTTTTACTATTTTCCAACTAAGATACTAAATTTTTTTTTGTTTTCACAAAACGACAAGTTAACCTTTTTTAATCAGAAAAAAAGAAATATTTTGGTATCATAGTCCGAAAATAGCAAAAAACGATCAAAAACGGCTGTGACTTGAACTTACCCGGCACGACTTCCAACTCATTTGCCCTGGTAGCAAGACATATTTATTTCCTTACCAGATCTGACTCTTCCTGATGTAAATACATGGAAAAGGAGGGTCTAATTGTTCATTTTGAGCTTACCTAGTCAGCATATCAATGACTTCCTTTCTTCTGCTAAACACTTGGGAAATAGCCTCTATCACACTGCAGGCTGTCTGCCTGGCTGATCTTGAGCTTGGAGAGAACATGGCTTGCTGGAAGTCAAAAATAGTATACAATAATTCACATGATTTGTGGCCTACAAAGTTCCTTTCTTCAGTTGACAATTGTGATCAAGCAGTCAACAAAACCTCTTTAATAATGTCTTCTGATCAGATGTCTGTACAAATATACATAAAATATAAGGATACATGACACACTGTACATGTCTGAACAAATACATATAAAACATAAAAAGCAGTAAGGATACGTGACACACTGTACAATTATCGGAGTTATTGTGAATGGGTTTTTTTGTTTTTTTTTCAATAAATTAATCATAATTTTAACAAGTTTTGCTCTACTTGATTTCATGGTTGCCAGTATTATCACATTGTGTTTTGCTGATAACCATGGTTAATCCTCTAGCAGATGAGTAACTAATGAACAAAAGCTTGAAAAATTGTCAGTCAGACACTATTTAGAAAACAGCTTTCTCAAAGATAGTACATCCACTATTCTCCATTCAATGTAACTTTTTGTCCTGGTGACATGTGCATAATGTGAATGATACCAGGCATGCTTGCAATGTGAATAAATATCCTTGTTGTTGCTCTTTCTGCAGGTGTCTCTTCAGATCCATATGCTATACGATCTGGATGAAAGCTGGTTTATGTGTACTGTGATCATGTAATTCATGTCATTTTTGCGGAAGTAAATGAATTCACAGGGGCAATTTCAATCCCACAAAAACAGCCACAAAATGTTTGATATATACATTCCCGCTGAAGCACACCTTGCTGTTGTTCCCTGTCACATGCTCTTACCTGTAACCAGGTGGTCTGAGTCAATTTCAGAGTTACAGCTGGCACCTTCCACATGTTCTGCCGCCAGCGTGCAGAATATTTCTCCATCAGGTATTCAGCACGAGCGTTGGTGTTTGTCTTAACTGGCTGTTGTTGCTGTTGCTGTTGTTGTTGTTCTGGAAGAGGTGGTTTCTTCTCATTACCAGTACTGGTGTTGTCCACAGGAGGAGCTGGAACACAATGTTTGACAGGTCAATGACCTAACAAAGCACAGTTATGTGTTATTAATATAATAATAGAGAGTATTTATATAGCACTTATCCCTGTAATTACAGGTTCTAAGCGCTTTACAATTTATTATTACCCTGACAGACCCAAAGAAGGAACTCATAAAAGTTCTCAGCTTCCTGGGAAGCATACATGGTGGCTGACTGTTAGGCGCTCAAATCCTTATCAGTCTAACAATATCAACCACTGTCTATAGTTGGGTACCCATTCAAACCTGGGTGGAGTCAGGAAATATGTGTAAATTGTCTTTCCCAAGGACAAAATGTCAGGACCAGTCAGGATTCGAACCCAAGTCGACGGCCTAACCGCTAGCCCACGACACCACCAAATATGGCATGAGAGCATCACCATTTATAGTTCTCAGAAGAAACAAAAAGATTTTCACTTGTCCCTAGAGAATAGACAATATATTTGATGCAAACATCACTATCATTTAACATATAGCTTTGGATCTAGAGTAAATCATGTATTGTGAGGGACATTCTGCTCTTTAATTACTTGCCAGAAGGGGTGTTAGTGATGACAAAACACTAAGTTTGCATTTTAAATGTAAATAAAGCATGAAAATGCAACTGGGAATGAAAAAATTTTCATAATCATTAGAAAAATGCAATTGTCTAACTCTTTCATAATATTTTTCATAATATTTCACATTCTTTCTTTTTTTTTTTTTTAACCCTACTGCCTGTAACTATTTCTAATTTCACTGTATATTCAGTTACATCAGCAAAGTTATAAATAAAGATTTGCACAGTTATTCTAGAACTGACAATCACCACCATTTTGACTGCATGTTCCCCACAGGAATACATCACTGCTGTTCAATATCCACATAGACAATAGACAAGCAGTTCTATTATGGGATGTGTAAAGCTAGCGACTTCATTGTGTCCTTTGTTCATTTCAAACTATTTTGACTAATAGAAATGTGCACATGTTTGAAACAATGTAGCTATGCCTGAATACTGAAGAATCAAAGAGAGCTATAAGTGTATTGACAAAGCTATGTTTGTGGCACAGAGAGAAGAAAAGAATTTGGTGCTATACGTATGGGGACAATTTTCATGGGAACTGCCTATAGCAACTGAAGTAATCTTCCTAAAAGACTACATACCACAAAAACATAAACCACATGATGATTGCTATCACCGTACCACAACAACTAAGTCTGTGGTGTGTCTCATTCTGACTAAAAACAATTCAAAACACTCCATATGCAGACGGCAAGGGGCAACAAATAGTTTCAAATTGAACAAAAGCAATGTTACCCCTTCAAATGCCTAGACCTCTGTGTCCATATATATAAATTTTTTTTTTATCTTGATCATGTTGAGAGCAGCTGTTACAAGCCTAGGATTGGGTATTTCATTAAATAAAAGTTGCAGAAGCTTACAAGCCTGAAATATTTTCAAAACATCTTTTTTTTTTTTTTTCAGCCCTGGCAGCCAAAATATCAATCCTTGGCACACTTCTGGAGAATTATTTGACATTGATCTAGCAGCAGAAACACAAAGACACTAAGGATGCACAATTGTTGTCATTACATGCTGTGCTCATACCTGGTTTGGGCAAACGTTTTTTCCAGTTTTGGTAAGAGTATCTTGAGTCCACTGCTAACCATTTCTTCACATCCATGTGAAATTTAGCAGGCATGGAATCCGCTATGGCTTTCTCTCCATCCTGATGGAACAACAGAAGGGGAAAACAACATATCAAGCATTGAAATCTCTTAATTCTTACTTTCAAACCTAAAAATGTGGAAAAAGGACAACCTGTGAAAAACTAAGTAGGCAAAATCAGAATCAAAATTCAGTGTAATGGTGTGTATTGGGGAGGCATGACCTGGATTGGCCATTTCAGGTGAAAATGTCAATTTCATTTTCTTCTGGTTTTTTTTTTTTTTTTTGGACTGAATAATCATTTCTATAAGCACAATAAAGGCCATAATATTTCTATGACTATAAAAGTATTTATTGTCAATTATTCGTTTTACAAAGATAAGATTCAGCTAAATATACATATCAAATCGGGGGAAAAGGTGGTACTGCCAACTCTTTTATTCTGCCCCAACTGACAACAGCAACAACTGAATTCAACAAGGTCTTGACAGGTTTCCACTGTTTAAAAAATCACTGCACTTTGATTGAGGAGCTTACTCATTCAGATTCAGTGAAGTGAAAAAAGGAAATGTCTCTAGAAGAGTATATTAACTTATCAAGTAGCAAATATAGGTACCAAGGCCACATCAGAGACCCAAGAACAAGCTCTCCTGGAGGCAATAGAGAGAGAGAGCTTCATATTTCATTTCTCGTGGTTACTTCAGTGTTGTCTCTACCAAACCATAGAATTTTGTCTTGTTGAGGATTTTCTGATGTGCTTTATTTATAGTCATTTTTTGCATTTTTCTAAAACCTTTCTTTTCTCCATATTTTTGTATCTCTTCCAAAGCATATTTTCATCATATCGGACCAAATACTTTCCTTGAAATAATAAACAAAAAATGACACAGACTTTTTGCTGTGATGTGTTTTACTTTTTGAGAAAAAAAAAATTTCATAAATGAAAATGCTAATTTTGTACAAATTGGGTACATGGCATTATGTAATTGTTATGGTTATTAGATGTTAAAAATGACATGCAATGTTTGGAACAATCTGGTGGGATAGTAATGAAGGAGACATTTTGAAAATCAGGGCAAAATTCAAAATGGCAGGCATTTCCCTAGCAAACCAATACAAATTAACTAGTTTCCAAAGACAAATTCTGAATCAGAAAAACATGTCAATTACACATCTGCACAGTAAACTGAACTAAAATCAATTGCAGAAACAAGTGTTTAGCGCATATTTCAAATGTATAATTTACAGCAAATAAAAAGAAATCTAATTTTCAACCGTTTAATGATGTTAATGCTAAAAATTATTGATTTCATTATTCTATAAATTCAGTTATGATTGTAGAACTGTTGGGAAATGAAAAATATGTCCTTCAACTAGGATTTTATATAATACAGCTCAGAGCACATGCTTTATTTAAGAAGTTGGCTTTAGTTGGCATTTTTCACAAATGGAAAGATTTAGACATGCACAAAAAAAAACAAGACATCTTAGTGGCCATTTCTGCTATATACATGAATAATGGCCCATATAGTATATCCAAGAAGTTTACAAAGGGTCAACTTTTACAAAACTTGACTGACTCTTTATGAGCATTGTCTAATAAACAATTTGAAAACCATTAGTTCCTTTCCAAATGAGTAAAAGACAGACTTCAGACCTGTTCTCTAATCGTGTAATAACCCATGATATAACTTGCCTTTTTCTTTCCATTGATGGAGCTGAACTGATCCGGTTTGACCAAACCTTGCAGGATTCTCAGACAAGGCAGAGTGATGGACTCCATAATCACAGGGTTTCTCATCTGCATCCCCATCAGGAACAATCGCATCACTGTAGGGGTAAAGAACACAGATGACAAGTCCAGGCAGAATTTTACATCCCTCCCCACACATTACACTCAAACCAAGGCATAACTTCATCATCATCACTCCCATCAAAATGCTGTTGGGTAACCATGCAAGAGACAGCAGACAAGGATCTCCATTGCTCTCCCTCTTCTGCTATGCACAGCAATGACATGATACTGAGTCATATCAATTAAAAAAAAATTTTCTCCTGTTATGTTCAACATTATCTTAGACATAGAATTCACACATCCTTCACTTGCGTTGCTGAAACACAAAAAGTGGATTTAGTCAAGTCTATTGTAAATCAAGTTTTAGCTCCTTCATCCATTCTTTTTTTCCCCCTCTGTACAAGAGACACGATCCTGCTACTCTTCAACATTTTACCAGCTAATTCTATCACTTTTTTTTTTTTAACATAAGTTCACCAGCTTCTTTGTACACATAGTAATGTTACTACTGTTGACACAAGAAGACATATATCTCTTACAGAATATGAAATAATAATACATTTATTTAATCTCAATGAGGCCTTCTCATAATTATTGGTAACTCCCTAGTTTCAGTAAGACACTCGGTATAAAGAAACGCAAATAGGGAAATGAAAAGACTAGACAACAGATAGACCAGAGATCATTTACCACATCTGGTCCTCTGTTCCCAGCAAGAATCATCTTGATGCAAGGAGGCTGCCAGTAGCATTATCTCATGTCTCACAGAGGAGCCCTGGAAAAACAAAGTAGTCATCAGAATATTCAGCTGCATTACAACGGCATTAGTAGAATAACAAAAACTAATGTCAATGAGAATGTCCCTTGCCAAATATGTTGAGATCACCGACTTATTCAGATTTCTGACAGATACAGCAAAACAGTAATTTCCACTGGATTTTTTACAACTTTCTCTTTTTACTACTTTCTCACTTAATCTGCAATATCTGCAGCTCTTCTTGTAACTCTCCTTTCCACCTTTCTGTTCAGTTTCACTCTTCTTTTTCCCTTTCTCATTCTACATATTGATGAAATTTGGAAGCCCTATAAACACACACACAAAAACTGAACTACATTTTAGTATTAGTTTTCTTTCAGTGCACGAGTTCAGTTCTTAACTAAGCAAGATGGATGTGAACTCTTTTACGAGATGTGAAAACCTGAAAAAAAAAAAAAAACTGAATGCGCTTACCAGATCAGGATTTGACTGGTGTCCCTTGATAGCAGCTGTGATTCTGGTCATCACCAAATTATTCATCTCCTCTGTCCCTCTGCGATTGTCACGAGTCAGCAAACACAGTAGCGTGCGCACTTCAGTGCGAACAGACAGTGCTCCATGGCGCAAGTTGTAATCTATCAGTTGTTGAATCATACCCTGTTCAAAGTAGAAACAAAAATAATTTGTTAGCTCTACCCCATAATGAAATTTCATGTTTTTTTTTTTAACCGGGCTGAACCTAAGAAAACACTCAGGGGCTCTATGCTAAAAAAAATAATCAGAAGAAAAATGAGAAGTGGTTAATGTGCCACTAGGAGAAGAAATTTTACCCCTGTAATTAAATCTTGACAACACTTCAACAAATATGTTGAAACTGAAAATTCAGAGAACACAGTAACATGCCCCCTTAAATGCAAATGATATAATTAGCACAGATACACAACCCTTTCACAAAGAAGGGGGGGGGGGGGGGGGGGGGAAAG
>JBCAUA010013528.1:0-13026 GCA_038406235.1 Peronia verruculata | reverse complement strand
GATAGATAGATAGATAGATAGATAGATAGATAGATAGATAGATAGATAGATAGATAGATAGATAGATAGATAAGCACTTTAAAGAACTTCGGGAACTACTACTCATTTCCGGTACGGCTCCATGCAAGACTACCCCGCCTTCATGTCGCAGTCGATAAGCTACACAATACTGATTCTGGCAGGGACTTTTTACCATGGCCGTTGAAATGTGGCCCATCTCTTCCTGGTCTTCATCTCTCTACCCTTCTTTTCCTCTTTCCATCTCATTTTCTCTCTCACTGATTTACTAGCATATTTGCTCTCTCACTTCTTCTCTTTTACTAGATGGCTGTCATAATCTCTCTTTATGAGTTTGTCAGTCTGCCAATTTCAATGACTTTATCCTGTTTGTGCTTCTGTCTGTAGCTCCCTCTGTCTTCTACTTTCATCCTATCATATCTTTGTCCTGTCTCTCACAGTCTTACTCTCTCAGGACATAATTTATCCTTCTTGTTCCCTAGTTTCCTCTGCCTCATTCTATCCTGGTTTCTCTTTTTTTTTTCCTTCCCCAGCCTCTCTCTCTCTCTCTCGTGCTTTCTTTCTTTTTCGAACTGTCATCTCCTCCCCCCCCCCTCTCTCTCTCTCTCTCTCTCTTTGCCTTTTTTTTTTTTTTTTGTCCTCTTGCCAAAACACTTGGCTGACGGCTAATGTGCATTTTCGCCATTACTTTGCACGTTCCCTGGTGAGTAAACAAAGAGAATTGTCCGAGATGGCCAGCAGCTAAATGTGCGTGGCAAAAATCCCTCCATTAAGTCAGGTAGGCGTAGACTGGAAGTTTTGTACACCAAATGTCTCCAGGGACAACTTCATACCCGAGTGTTCCGAGCTTGAACGACACTGCAAATCTTTGAGAGCAGAGTTGAAATATATACAGCGAGCTTTAAAATGTTTACACCGGTAAATGGAAGGGGGCGACATCAATACAAGTGCAGATTATTTTAGGTTTAAAAATAAGAAAGCGGCACGTAAATAAATAAAGTAAGAAATCAACACTATGTCAAGTCTAACAATATCGACAACAATATTTTAAACTGGTAGATGACCTAACTGAAAGTGCAGAGAATTTTCCATTAAAAAAAAAAAAAAAGAAAAAAGATCCAGGTGATAAATAAAGTTAGAAGGTTTTTATAAGTGATGTGTTAAGTTAAACAACAATATCAGCAATAACAAGACAAGAACAAAAACAGTAATAATTAATAAAAAACATAATATAACTGTCAGATCGGTAACTAATAAAACAATTCAATAAAAACAAATAACACGGAAATCTCTAAAAAAAAAAAACTTGAAAGCGATGGTTAAATCTGCCAAATTTTCGAGTCAACTTGACTCATCGTCAGGGCAATAATAATGTAATAATTAATGATGATAATAGCAAACTTCTGAGTTTATCGGCTTTGGTGACACAGGACCAGTTCAATCAGGTGAAAGTTCTTCCTCGTTTTGAATGTTCCACATAAAAGTCTTCTTTCACAGACTCTTGAAAAAATCGCTGTGATCTAAAGGTCAGATCTCGTGTCGTAGTATAATTTTTCTTGGAGCGCTAACTAAAAAGGGCGAATATAAGTGGGGGCCCTTTAAAATCATCTGGTGCAAAAGATTTTTCTAATGTTTGCATTGTTGTTCATGAACAGCGCATTCGCAAAATAACCACAATCATACGACTAAACAGTGAGCAAGAGAACCGAAACTTTGAAATAATGTTAGAATATAAGAAGACTTGAATTGTTCATGGCCATTTGTTATTTTTATTATTGTTTATTTATTTTTAGATAGGATCGTTATGCAGGTTATGGAAGAAGGGAAAGGTTGGACGGGGGTAGTGCGCACAGGTTAAGCGGTTTTTTTTTTTTTTTACCTTTTTTGAACGAATCGCCGAGATAACCGTTAAAAAAAGAGAGTTGGGAAGCCGAAACCAGAACGTGTAAAAGATCATCAAAATGCTAAAACAGACTGCACCGGTATGTGACAGAACAGAATGTCAGCTGAGAGTGTGCCTGGGGCGAATATCTGAGTATGTTTGCATTCCTTGGTACTTCAATCTTGGCGGCCAATGAAATATTTAAGCCTCTCCGGGGAATCGGACATTGCCCCATATGCTGGAGTTCATTTCATTGAGGTAATGGTGTTATGTTGTACAACAGCGTGCCCTATCTCTGAATAAATAAAGAATTGGTTTGTGTCAGTCATGTTGGGAAGAGTCACAATATCTAGATGTGGGTAATATTTGTGAACTGGCACTGTGAGCTTTTATCATTGATATTATAGGATAGTTCTGTCCCCTTTCATAGCACTGTGCATGCTTTATGTAAATCTGTATGTTTCTCATGATTTTTTTTTTTTTTCGAAAGGGATTGTTTTTGATCCCCCCTATTATTTTCCTTTGCTAGACACTTGGGATGTCGAAAAACAATTTGAAGAAAGAAAAATATCTTTTACATCCTTTGTTAGAATCATAATTCGTGAAAATTTCCGAAAACTTCATAATGGAAGGAAAATGTTTCTTTCTCTTACTAATAATTATTATCAAAGTTGTTGGAACCTAGGTTTCAAATAACAAGAAGGAAAGTGATTCTTTTATTATTATTATTATTATTATTCCTTTTCACAATGTTTGTTCAACATCTTTTGTTTGACAAAGGGAAGTAACAAAGCTAGTCAAACACTATCCCTATAATTTTTTAAGTGGCACGAACAGCCTCTTTAAGTCACGCACAATGCAATGGAAAGTCTTTTAATGCCCATAACAATCTATCAGGCATAGGAAGATTTCAATAGAAATTGGCTCCGGTTAACCCTCTAGAGTCTACTGGTACAGATATGATCGTTTTGAGAGAATATCGAATGCAGTTGACAAAAATTGTTGTATGACAAAACAAATCTAAAAGATAGATTTTGACTTTACTTGGAATAGATGGAGCTAATCAGTTTCTGATAAAATAAAAATATTTTAAAAACAAAACGTGCCTGACAGATGAAGTTCCATACCATTTCCTAGTTTTCTCTGGCTTCTAGAGGGTTAATAACTAAGCATGTCAGTAAATCAGTGGTTCATGGAGGTAAGTTCTTAATATTTACTCCACGAAAGGTGAGATTATATTACCATAATATAAACAATTACACACATTCTTACCTTACGATCTCGTGCAGAAATGAAAAAAAAAAAAAAGTAACTAATGCGAAACCAAAAGAATTGGAAGGGAGGAAGTGGTGGTGGTGTACATGCTGAAACTTGAAAAACATAAAAATATCGCTTCTGCATATTCTGCATCTGTTAATATGTTCTATAAGAAATACTAAGTAAAGGTGGTGAAAAGATGGATAGATCTTATAAAATGATTGAGCTAGTTTCCATTCACTTTCGTACATCTTTTACTGGTGAAAGTATGTTTTTGCCATTTGCGTCACATACTTATTTCTATGGGCATACTGGCTTATTACATTTCTTCCCACTTTCCACTCTGTAAAACAATTGTTTGTAAATGTCCCAGTTTTTCATGATGTTTCCGTGTGAGATCATTTGCGAATGGTAATTTTTTTTTTCTCAGATATAACGCCATAGACCATTTATATTGAGTAGACAAATGTCAGCTATGTTACATTGATGTATGCGTGTGGTCTTCAGGTTCAAATAATATGTCTTTATTGTTGCATTGGGGTACACAATCGATTTATGTCCAGATTGTGGCTCAAAACCTCTCACGTTCCTCAGAGACAGTTTATGAACTTTTGATAATTAGTTTTTCAAAGCCAGAATAGTGTTTAAGTTACTTTATTAAACTTTATTACTTTATTATCCCTAATTGCCTCAACCTTTTCTGAAGTCTGATGGATCTGTGCCTGATCTTTGCCAACCACTGTATCTTTACTTCTTGAATGCGTAGAGAAATAAGCTGAGATAAACACAAGCACTTGCCCATGTTGATGGGACTAGGAGAGGCAGCAGTTGACTGTCCTCTCAAATCGACAGTGTACCAGTTAGCACTACAGTAAATTATTGGAATCACGAGTCATGTGCATGCACAATGTAGCGATTACATGCACCGATGGCGATTACATTATTATCTCTTGTAAACAACAACCACGACATTTTGTATATTATTATTACTCGAATTTGCGTTTCAAGATGTTTGTTTTCTTGTGTCGTTCCCATTTTTCAGCATGTGCAGAAAAAAGATACAGAATAACATGTCGTCATTGTCTAGTATTCATCAAAAGCCGTATTCTCTATTTTCTGTGGAACATTCTAATGATCCGCAAGATACAATTTTTTACTTGTTTTTCGATGTTGACGTCGAAATTTTGTTGTTGTTGTTACTGCTGCTGCTGCTGTTGCCTTTGTCGTTTTTGTTTGCTGTTTGAAAAGCCGAAATTTTAAACCAAGGGAAATTTTGTTTTCGTTTCAGTTTTTCTTCCCTTCCTTCACTTTGACTCTCTTTCTTCCTTTGTGTCAGCCTTTCACTCTCTCCCGTTTATATCTTACTATCTTTGCCCACTATTCTCATCTTTTTCTTTTTTTTTACCTCGTACTACTTCCTTCTCCCTCCTTTACTACCTACATCTCTGTGTCTGTCTGTTTTCTTTTCCTTTTCTTTTTCACTCTCTTTGTTTGTTTGTCTGTGGGGTTCGATCACGAGTGCTTGGCTATCACCACCGATTCTCTGGGGACAGGGCGGCTTTCTCTAGAAATTCAATTTCCCTTTCTCGTCTTTGAGTCTGTTTGATGTGGGGAAAGGGAAGACAACAGCGGTAGCACTTTCAGCTTTCAGCCTCTATTGCTCTTCTGCTCGGGGATGGGGATGGGAATGGGAACAAGGATGGGAAGGATTGGGGGAAGGTGAGGGGGGGGGGGTGAGGTAGGGGAGCCAGAATTGAGGGCTTACAACAAAGAGTCTCCTGGCACCAGGCAGCGAAGATGGGAAAGGAAATTGGGTAACTGGATGTGATGTACTGTCGTTATCATCCTCACTTTTTTTCTTCCTGCTGTCTGTATACCCTCTCTTTTCTGCTGGGTAGTAGACTTACGTGTATAAAGGACCATGGCTATAAGTCGGTATTTCAGGTGTGGAATAGAGATATGCTTGTACTTTCAATCTGTGTATCAGAGAGATCGGGTGCGTTTCTTTCTCTCTCTCTCTCTGTGTTTGTGTGTTGCTTTTTTGTTGTTGTTGTTGTTGCTGTTTATTTTTTTTCTTTCTTAAAAAAATGTACCGGGTTACCCTTATGATAGAGAGGATATCCGTTTTAATCTATTTAATTATTTGTTATTTCTTCATTTATTTTTATTGTTATTATTATTATTATTATTATTATTGTATTGTTTCTCTGTTTTCCACCTACATGTTAGATTTTACTAGACATCTCTTGATGGCACAGTCAAAGATATTTTTATTTTGTTTTAATAATGTAGAAGATGACATCGTCGCAAATCTTTTGGCTCCATGCTTTCTTTTTGCATTTATTTATTTATTTATTTATTTATTTATTTACGAGAAACATGTCAAAAAAAAAAATGTATGCTGCAGAGTTCTACCCCCCCCCCCCCTCTTCCAAAGACAGAGAGAGAGGCATCAACGGATTTCTGCGTGAGGGGTAGTGTCACTATTGGTTTAAAAACAAAAGAAAAGAAAGACAGAGTGGATCTTTGCTTTGGGAACTCATGGCACCTCTACTGTCATAATAAGAGGCGGAAAAAGCAGGGTCAGGCTATACCAAGTAAGCAACCACGAGGTTTGCCAGAACATTTATCAAATTATCCACCAGATGCCTCCTCTCTTCATTTTACTCTTTATTTTTATCTCTCTCTCTCTCTCTCTCTCTCCATTTGGGGATTGGATAAACTGCTTTTTTTCCATATCTCTCCCTACCCTAACCCTTCCTCTTTCTCTCTCCAGTTTTCTTTGATACGTCTTCTCCCTCTCTCCATCACGCTGGTGTTTATGGCTTTTAAAAATCAGTGTGAGATATCGGGTGAGAATGCCGATTCCAGTACTGAAGGGTAACCGATATTCTTTTATTTTGCCTAGACATTTGTACATTGCTATGCGCAAGGTGTTCCCCGGAGATCTACTGTCTTGTACCTAGACAAATTTTCCGTTTCGTTTTTTTTTTTTTTTTAAATCCATTCTTTTATTTCTCTCGCCTGCTCCACCCCCACCCCCTCCTTGGCTTTAAATCACTCCCACCCACTCACACTTTCGTACATGTGTGTGTATGTTTAAACAAAGATGTTTTTTAAAAATATCTTGTCAAATGTTTGAAATTTGTTTAACCGACAAATACCATCAGCCCAGTGGATCAGAAGGATAAAAGTAATGCCAAGACATAGCCCATTTCCCTTCCGTAACCTCCAGTTTTATCTTTATGGTATCTCAAAAATTACATTCACTTCCTTATACAGCTGTAAATGCAGTGGTTAATGACTTAAAAATAAACTTAATGGTTAAATGTTTAAACTGATTACATAGTTACAAAATGTTCATGTGACGACCACCACTTTCTGACAGTCTATAAATCAATAAACGTATTTAAAGAGTGACAACATTTTTGGGGGGTGAGGGAAAGAGGTGGGAAGGGGTGTGTGTGCGGGAGGGGGGGGGGTGGACACCACATACCGATTTTTTTTTTTTCTAAAATTGCTTAGACGACACAGACTTATTCTTTTTTCAACGACATACATAATTAATGTACATCCAATATATCATAGAATTTACGCTTACATCAGAAAAAAAACAAAAACACATAAACTCATCATTTGGCTTCTTCAGACGCAAAATATATTGTGCCAGAAACAATTTCAGATGTTCCATTGTTTCTCAACTTCTGTATCAGGATCATGTATTTTTCATTGACTCGCATATTCAATCCTCTGAACTCCGGGATCTCAATTTTGGGTGGATATGTCCTTCAAATGACATATTTATTTGTTGAAACTGGAGATGTGTGGCCTAGTTTTAGACTGCAAGTATTTAATAAAAATCGAATGAGGAAAATAATTTGATTTATACCGTCTATTAAAAAAAAATGTTTTGTTTTTTATCTTTTTAAACTTAAGAAAAATTTTGGTCCGTTCTCATAAGTTTAATTGTCTGAGTCTGATTAGGGTTTCAGAGTTCATTATTCATTTATATATTAAGATTTTAGCTGTTCCATTATATACATTCACTAAGTAAAAATGTAAAATCAAATCACTGACTCATACAAAGTACCGGTAAGTATAACCATATGTACTTTGGAAGTATAAGCTTTGTTTTATTTCATAGTTGAGTACACGCTGGGGAGATCAGAATGATGATGGTGCTACTATTTGAGGTAGACTACATTACATTTACATTCCCTGAACAGTACATTATTTTAATACTTATCAGCCACAGCAGTAATGATAACAAATTATATCCTGAAGGAAAGAAATTGATTTAATTCGTCCTATTTGATCGTTTTCCTTCCTTCCTCTTTTCCTCACCAAATCTAGTTCAAAGGATATGCTTTTAGGACCTTTAAAGTAAAGACACTGTCAGGGAGGCGGGGGGGGGGAGGGGGGGAGACGGGATAGGTGGGGGAAAAGAGCAGAATGATTTGCTTTAGGTTGTTGTGCCCTTAACTTCTCCATCGACCTTTCTACACTCGACTTGATGACATATTTAAGGACAGGAGGCGAGACGTTGATGGGGAAGGAGGAGATTGTCCCTGTTCACGGTGGCAGATGTTTTATTTACTTATTTATTTATTTATTTTGAATTTTCGATTGTTTACAAGCGAGATTGTTGAAATTTCTTTGGTTTACTGAATGAATTATATGTCGAAAGTTTACATCTATCATCAGATATTACAGACATTTCTGTCTCATCGATTGAAAGCGTCGTGTCCTCAGTGATGCACAATAGCGTTACGACCCAAGCACAAAGGGGAAATAATCACCATCGTCAAGGTTGTTCAGGGTAGAAATCAGACGCCTTCAAAAGAGCATTGTGTCCCTCGCTCAAAGCTTTGCTATTGACACATATTAATGGGACCACTTTGTTCGATCGAACCTGAATTTATCAGCGAAACCAATCCTTTTCATCACTGAGGTTAATAAATACCTTCAGCAACAGCGCCAGATTTTTTTATTTTTTTTTTAAGATCATGCAGCATTTCAATCCTATGAGTAGGATTATCTCGGAATTAAATACGTGTCCGATTTGTTCAGATAAGAAAAATTGGAGGAGAAACATGCATTTACTTTAAATTTGGAACGTCAGTAGCAGTTTTGCCCACTCTTCGTGATGTTTAACTGCCAAAAATACGTGCTCACTAAATCTCCCAAACTTGTTTGTTGTTATTCAAGAAGGCTAGGCTTCATACATTCTTATCTTTGTTTGGAAAAAAAGTTGGGTAGCTTTAATCCGTCCCATTTCCTGCGAGATTCAAATCTTTCATCGAAATATATACATATATATTCACTTACACCCACCTTATACTGGGCCTGCATTCTCTATGCGTGTGCAAACCCAACTGTGGACTCACGCACAATCGCCCTGATGGACATATCCCCAAACTGACAGAGGCTATCCATTTACGTCATTAGAGGTCTTGTCGTATCAGAGCTTGTGTAAATCTCTCCCCTTCCTCTTTCTGCCAAATGTCCTGGGGGTTTCCTCGGAGTAGTAGCGGAAAAAAAGTTTCATTATCGAGGCTGTAGCTGTGTGGTCCTCCCCCCCCCCCCCTATAGCCCCCACACTATAGCATCGATTTTGATAGTTGCTCTGGAACAAGTCGGGAAGATCGTCGGTCATAAAGGTTGAAAGCCTTGAGCACGATGACCATCTTTGTAAGTCTAAGCCGAGATAGAGGGTAGACATGTATTGTTGGAGCCACCTCCTTTGTCTCTGATGATCAACCTACGCTAAAAGCTTCTGGTGTAGGAGCAAGCCGGAAGAGCGCGGCAACATCTGCGATCGAATATGTGTTATCACGATAAAGAGAGAAAGTCTGCCATCGTTATTCGTTAGCTACACTATCACTATAAATCACGTCTGAAATAAGGAAATCTCACCAGCATGTTTAAAATGATGAAATTTTGTTTATAATCTGGAAAATGAGAGGGAGACAGGGGGAAAGTAGGGCACGGGATTTACGCAGATAAAAAATGGAGTGAGGGGAATGGGGAGTGGGACAAAGAGAGAGCAAAGCAGATAAAGAGATATGAAACAAAGGACCACGAGGCTTAATTGTAAACTGAATGAAGAATAAAACCAAGTACAATTTATAAATACTTGCATCATTCAAAACGTTTATAGTCCACTGAGTCAACGAAAAAAGTTACTTTCACATATGGATGGAGATCTCAACTGCAAAATATTGGCCAAATGACTTTATTCTATTTCATTGAGAATAGACTTACAGTATTCATTTGTTCGAGAGTTACACAATCCATCTTGCCAATTCTGAAATATCACACGATATGAAAAATTTACAAAAAAAAAAAAAGCATGTTAATGATTCAAATAAAAGGTTGCCATTGAAATTGTCCGTCGGCTGACTTTTTTAATCAAGACAATAACCAGCACTTGAATTCCTGACCTAGACAAACTATTTGCTGTAGGCCAATAGAAACAAAGAACTAGAAACACTCGCACTATTTTAAATAAGACACAAGGGACACATAGCACAGACAGAAACATTTATTACAGTGGAGCGAAAAGGGAGAGCACAAACAAAGAGTCTGGGTTGTCCACACGCACTTTCTAAGCTGGGGCCAGACAATAAACTCTCAAGGTAGTTTGCCAGAGACTAGATCTGCATCGGTAAAATCTCCCGAGAATTTATCACTGAGTCCTTGGAATAATAAGATCTACAGGTTGAAGTTTATCGGCCTAGCAGAGACAGACATAGTTGTCTACATCATCGGTGCTGCAAACTGGAGATTAGAAGATAAGGATTTGTTACAGCTATGATGTAGATAGAGTCCTACATCAGAAATTATCATAATCACCAATTTAATGCATAGTCCAGAGATGCCAAAACATCAATGTCTTAATGCAAGTTGCATAATGTTTGGAAATTACTAATATGTGATAGTAATTAAGCAGTAGGATTTAGAGTGTTGATACAACACATATTATGCCTGTCTATGTGTTTATTCTTAGCATTATTGACAGTTAACAGGGAGCGGTAACGGCGTACTGACAGTAGAAAATCTGATATTTTCAAAAGACCCCTTACTCACCAATATTATAACAATGCAACCGCTCCTATCAGCATGAACACATTGATGCTCCCTGGTCTTGAATGTCCATACTCATAATTTTCTTGTTGAAAACGATTTATAAGCGAAGGCCCTCCTTTTACTATCATAATGTGTAGACATTTGACAGCGAAATGGATCCCTTTTAAAAATCCCATCTTTTGACATCAGTTTATAATTATCAAAAGTCATTGGTTATCATTTAAACATTGCTCACTTTTTCAATCCTCTTAAATAAATTGCCCCCCCCCCCTCCTGTTCATTGAAATTTCTATCATCATATCAACCCACACTCATTGTGTGGTTTGGTTTTTCTTTCCCTCTACATCAGATATTTTTGTCAGCTGACGGACACTTAATATCTTTTTCCTGAAATCAAATTTTATATCCTTGAATAAAGCAAGTTGCAACTGCCAGAAATAAAATGAGTTTGTTATAATTTCTCACATTTTAGTGATTATTTTAAAATCAGCTGAAAGGCTCAGCGGCTTGTTGTCAGCTAGAATGATAGAGTGGAGCTTCACACACTTTATCTTACTCTGCCAGAGAAAAGATGAACAGCCCCTATTTTTATAGCAAAACCAAGACCAGTAATAATGTCAAGGAGCCTTCATACTACAGAAATGCCAAAGGTTAGATACACAAGACATCTGTGTCTGATTAAAAGGAAATGAACGGAAATCAATTTGATAAAGACATTGTGACAGATCTAAACGCTGAGTCGTCGCCAGCTTTGATTCAGAGGCTAGCTTGTATGAAACGGCCATGGTCTAACATATCAACATTCTACTTAGCATATCTACAACTGTTATCTGCAGATATCAAATAAATATAGAGAACTGAGAAATTCTCAGCCTTTTTTTTTTTTTTAACTCTGTGTTGAGAGATTTAGGAACGAAACACACAATAAGTACGCATGATGAAAAAAAAAAAAAAAAAGCAATACTGCGACACGGCTGCACCAAGTAGCAGATAATGTCCACACCAGATGAAACAACCACTTAAAATAGTGCTAAATTTTCATTACTCTTTCTTTTATAATAGCATCGAAAACTGAGATGTCAGTGACATTACAGCACCCATAATACAGATGAGATCTCTCAACCTTGAAATCTATGTTCTTTAATATCTCACGGTCTTTATGATGTTTCGAAGTCGTTACCTTATAAGAATACGAGATTCCACATTTACACCGCTGGTCCCCGTTGTGCGATGTCTGTCAGATCGTGCAGATGTCGTCAGGATGAAAATATGATAGTCCCCTGTGTTCCTTCCTAATCTACAAATCGTTCTAATGGTGGCAGTGCTTTAGTTCTAATGCATTGTAGTATTAGAGAAATTATCACATGTCGGCCTTCAATGATTCGCGAGGTTATTACTAAAGAGAAATAGGAAAGATAAAGAATCCACAAAGAGTCTTTATCTTCAGGCTTGAATTCCATCCGTTGTAATTAATTGCTTCAATCATACTAGATCCCGACTTTACGAGCGATATCTGTTGTGTTCTGTTAAAGCAGTGCATGGTCGCAAGGGAAAAAACTATGCCCAGTACATCCTGGCTATCTGGTCCTTTGTCACATGAAAGCGAACTTGGATAAGTACAGAATGATTTTATTGATACGGTTACCTAAAACAAAGGAAAATTGCTATATGCCATCGTAGTTTTAAGATATAAGCCCTTTGAAATGCATTTTTGCATGACAATGCAAGAATAATACACCAACAGTATCATCAGGATATATCATGCAGAAAAGAGACTTCTCCAAGTACAATGCATGTAACCTAAGGAGAATAAAGAAAATTAGAGTAGGGAGGATACCTCTAATGCGCTTGTTTTGTTTGCTACGTGTTGCTGAACTGCTTTATAAGAGAATCGCTACACCTGCTTTACAAGAGTAGTGAGCACAAATTTTGATATGGGTCTAATAAAGAGCATTCTCAAGATCGCGCAGTGAAAGGGTTACGACAAGTACATAACACATGATGAGAGAGTTCGATGGATTCAGGTCGTGCCGGGATGTATAAAGCCGTCAAGGCTGGAAAGAGGCAACACCGAATAAAATAGTAGGCATATTTTAAGAAATAGGCATAGCTTCGAGCATTGCACGGTGGTGGCAAATATAGAATTAAACAAAACAAAGCAGAATAAAATAAAATAAATTGAAATGGAATGAAATTAAATAAAATAAAGTGTAATCACATAAAAGAAACTGATAAACGCATAAATCAAAATGACTCTTTCTCTTTCGATTTCCAATGTCAGATCGATTGTTTATCAATATCTTAAGCTTTTTTCTCCATAAAAGATAGCCCCATCAGATGGCAAACCTTCAATTACTTTGAGTTCTATGTTGAGGTTTTGTCAGTGTTATCAGGAGAGTGTATTTCTAATCAGAGACTCTTCCCCCGTGTGTTCCAATTAGCTGTTGACACTCCTACAGTCCTCATTATTACAGAGCAAGGCTCTTCAATATTGCCGACGTAAATGTAACTTAATAACATTCTTCCTGAAACTTGAGCGAGAGGGAAATCTTGCAAACATCAGATCGCTGCTATTTCAATACTGGAAAGTCAGAACTTGTGAGATCCAATATACGGATCGATGGCTATAATGTCAGCTTTACATCTTTCAGAGCAATACCAGGCTTTTCATTTTGACTGAGTGATCTGCAAATATGTACCTTTTCTTTGGAGCTGCTAGAGTAGGTTTGCAAAATGAAACAGATGGATAAACCACTACCCCCTCCCCTTTCCCTTTTTCT
>JBCAUA010013517.1:0-13026 GCA_038406235.1 Peronia verruculata | reverse complement strand
CAACAACAACAACAACAACAACAACAACAACAACAACAACCACAACAACAACAACAACAACAACAACAACAACAATACAATGAAAGAAAATAAAATACATCTTCTTAAAAATCAGTAAGACAGAGATGAACAGAGATATACCAATAGCGAGGAGTCGTATTATAGAGCCCATGTCTTCTTGTCAGTCCTCAGTAACAATCTTTCACAGCTGATCCGCTGTAATCAAGGTGTCCAAAATCCACACTTCTTGCAAGATCCCCGAGATAAACACGATGGTTAAAACACTGGCTATGGAAATAAACACGATGGTTAAAACACTGGCTATCTCAGGATAAGAGAATGCAAATCTTCATTAATCAGGTAATTAATTCGTTACTTTTTGAAGCCCACCACAACTGCTCATTACAATTACAACTGCTTCTAGTGCAACTGTCCAATAAATTACAACTGCTTTCTATCCAACGTTGATATCACACACTACAGTTGAACAAATGTCGATTGTCTGCAGCGCCGCACCTTTAAATGTCAGCCTATCACGGAACTGCGTAGTTCACAATAAGAATTCCGCTATTTGGCGAAATGTTTACAGCGGAGAGCCCGCGCAGTGAGACGTTAGCTAAATGAAGATATTAAATGACGGGCCAGACAAAGATCAAAATAGCCAAGAAAAATCAACGCGAGCCATCGTTAAAATGTTGAGAATTTTTCACGGTTTCCTTGCTCGCTGGCAGACATGGAGCGAGAGGACAACTTGACGTCACCAAATGTCCGTGACTCAAAGCTGGAGGAAAACATGACGAAGATGAACACGAACAAGGAAGAAAACGGGGCGGGGTCTCGGGCGATGTGTGAAGTACAAATGTCCTCTGTTTACCTATTTGTGCCCAATCCAGGATTTTATTGCGCTTCCTAGTTATCTCCCCCCGAGGTAGTTACAAACTGTGTCAAAGAGAATGATTTAGCTCCCTTGAAGTGTTGAACTCTCCAGTTAGAGATCGCCCTCGCCAGTTCAATATTTACGAGCAACAGCATGTACTAAGTGACACTGATGGATTGGTCAGTTGGCCGGAGTTGCTCCAGGCCGTCTGACCATGTTGTTAGCACTGGACAACACCAGGACTGACCATCTGTTACCAGCCCTTCCTTTGCCATCCGATCCCCTTCCCCGAGGTCTCAAATCGTAGGATGAAATTTCGTGCTGGTAAACAAGGACTCCCTTCGTTGTTCACTTTAGTTCCTCAATTTTCCTCTTTTTTCTCTCTCTCAATCTGTTCATCCAACACCAAAACACTCAGGGAAAAATGACACCTTCACGTTCTCTTCATCTTCTTCTTGTTTTGTGTTTACCCACACCTTCATACAATCTCTTAAAAAATCTCCCCTCCCCCCCCCCCTTTCCCGGATCTTTCTCTGCTTCTCTTTCCCTTCCCTCTCCCATGCCTCTTACAATTTCACCCCTCCCTCTTTTCAGTATCTTCTTTGCACATCTTTCTCCCTTTGCCTTCCCCGTGTCCCTCCCCATACCTCTCTGTCTATTTCTCTCGCTCCTCATTCCACGTATACAAACTCCCAGAAATCATCATGTGAGCTTCTCCTCTCTTGCACTTTTTTTTTGTCTCTTCCCAAACCTCAGTGAAAATGTCAGTGGAGAGGAGGTAAATCTTGAGGTTTCCTGTAGTAACTCACGCTGTCCCCCACTGCTGTCTGCCTAGGCGTGAGTACACAGCTCAGTGACGTAATCATCACGCCAACATTTTTAGTAGTAAGGAAGACCTTATGTCCAAGAGTAATTTTTATGTTTCGGCAGGGGATAACTGCGTGAAAGATATCTCCAGAACTTTTATATCACCTCTGCCAAGGAATCCTTTCTGTAAGAAAGCAACAATAACAACAACGACAGCAACATAACAATAACAACAACTAGTAATAACAACAACATAACTCAAGAAAAGGGAAGCAAAAGCAATCACTAAACGCCTCTTGAATTTCCTGCCTGTTTTAGACAAGACTTTACTCCTGCAAATCTACAGGACTCTCAGTAACCTGGCAGACCGTGAAACAGAGCAAAGATGAACAGTACTAGACTTCAGTATTGTATCAATGACCACTGGCTGATCAGAGAGGCTGCATAACGGCCTTAGAGGCCAGTACTTAGATTAGTTATGATCTCCCGCTTTTACTAACATTTGACAGTGGAAGGAGATATGGTCCAGTATAATGTCTGCAGGTTAAATAACTGTCTATTCTGGCTCTTCTTTGCTTTGGTTCTATGTCGTTTTCGCTATCTATCTGCGGCCTTGAACTTTTTCCTAGATGGGGACAGACCAGAAAAGACAAAAGTTCACCAAGCAGCTCTAGTATCGCTTGGTTTATTTTCTTGTATGAAGGCGGAGCTGGCACGTTATAGGTTGGGCTTTGCAAACATCCGGGAATATCTATCGCCTTCCTCCTGTACATTATAATACGACAGAAATGACAACTGGCTGATGATGTTACAAAAATAAATTATGAGATTATTTTTCAACTTTTTTTTAAAGGGGGGGGGGGAGCGTCCTGGAGGTGATTTTTTAAAATTATTATTAAAGTTAGGTTATTTTAACCTTTTCCATCGTATTCAGCATGTTTCAATTAGAGGAAAACAGAAAAAAAAGGTGACTTTTTTATACGGTTGCCATGGTAGCGCCGCCATCTTGGATTTTGGCGTCCCTACATTGACTATTTAGAAATCTATCTCCTCCGCCGAATTTCAACGAAACTTGATAGAACTTGGTAAACATATTGTTTTATATAACATCTAAAAAGTTACACATTTTTATTACGTCCCATGCAATACAAGATTTTCTATCACTTTTTGAAAATACCATATAGCGAAAATTCAAGTTTCGCCATTTTTTCGAAATAAAAACCCAATTTTCTCCAAAGGTTACCCACCGAATTTAATGCGCATACGTAACTTTTAGGTTTTGTAGTGTCAATGATGCATGCCAAATTAGGTTTGAATCGGTTTCGAAACAAAAAAGGAGATCGAAAAAAATGTGTCAAATTACCGGGTTTTGAGAAAAACGCGTTTAAAGTTGTTTTGTTTTTTTTCGCGAGAAATTGACATGAAGAGTTTTTAATTCCGTTTTCAGGCTCGAAATAGCCTTTCTTTTACATACTAGCCCTCTTTTCATGACTTCTGTGTCTCTTGTTGCCGTTTTTTCTTTTTTGGTTCTCTAGGCGTACCTTTTATCGAATTTTGCTTCCTGCCCCCCATCTTTATAGGAGCCACTTTCGGGTTCTTGAGGGTATCATTTTTGAGTGCAAACCAAGAGTGTTTTGACCTTTACTATGATATATAGTCGACAACTGAGCTATTAGAAAAAAAAAAGCAAAATTGCGCTATTTATGGGACGGGGAAAGTGATTTTAGAACACTTACATTGATAATTTGCATGATCAGCAGTTGTTCTCGCTTCATAGTGGTCATACAGTGTCCATCCCTGGCACTGGAACTCGTGCTATTGATAGGAGAGGTGATATTCAAGTGCTTTTTGCACCCTTTGCCTATATATAATCAAATCCCGATGATCTACGGCCTCATATAGCAGCCAGGTGGAGCCAAATTCTGATTAACAATATGCTAGTTCTACCTTTGAATGACCATTGGTCAGACATGTTAGAATTGACTTAGCAACTTTTTGATACCATTTTTACACGCAGAAAAGGCAGTATTTTTAAGAGAAAACAAAAGCTCAAAATTGCATTTTGGGGGGAAAATCCACATTTCAGGAGGAGCCCCCCCCCCCCCGCTTGAAAACGACCAAAAACAGCCATTTATCTTCGTTGCCCGGGGCGACATCCAACTCATTTGCCCTGGTCGCAAGTCATATTGAGTTTTTGGTACCAATGTTAAGCTTATTCATTTCCCTTTCTGAGTGTGAATAAAATGTTGTTCTTACCTTAGTTAGAAGTCAAGGTATTGGCAATTAAGGAGGATTGGGATGACCTGCTGTTGCAACTGAATTTATTGAGAAAATTGGAGATCACTTTTGAAAATCCTTATTAATCTTTGTGAAGAAAAAAAAAAATGCCCTAAAAATGTGTTCACTGTTAAAAAACATGATTTCTCAGTTTGACAAGCACCTGATTTCATCATGTTACATCTTATTTATTGTGACAGGATAATTATACAAGTGATTTTTGGGCATTCAGTATAGACATGAAAAGATAAATCTCATTTTTAAGATCTCATTCATGGTTACTGCAACCACTATACATCCACGCAGCCAGTACCTAGCTGGGACAACTGCGTACTATTCTTTGTGTATCTGTCCAGCTTGTAGTAGTTTCAGTGCTGAATTTTCTCATTCATGATATTTGTTTGTTCCAAAAACTGATCTCCATGATTAGATCCAAGTTATTTTCAGCCACAGAATGGGTTGTGTGAACAGGGACTTATTGCTGCACGGGGTCTGTCCTTTGAAATTCCAGATTGTACAACAGCATTACTTACAAATCTATCAAAGTGTATTGTTCTGTATGGCATGATTCATATTCATGGCTCCAGAAAATATTTTGTGCATCCTAGTAAGAATTGTTATTGAATCCATGTTGTAAATCCTCACTTTCATCACAAGGGTTGAACTGCTTTTAAGTGCAGTTAAAATTCTGCCATCCTGTTTTCAATATTTAGTCTCTGAACATTATTTTGGACATAAGCAAGCTAATATTCTGCCTCTACTAAAAAGGTGGGTGACAGACATGGGGAGTTATGACCCCGATGTGGCCGGGGTTCTGGAAGATGTCAGGGCTGAAACATCTGATGAAAGAACCCACTCTGCCTCTGAAGACCGTCACCTGTCTCGCTCCACCCGAGGAGTTTTCCTACCACTGGAGCTTCAGTCTTAGATTGCAAATCTAAGACCAAACATTATTTCATCCATTTCCAAAATGCCAATTGTTATCAAATACAAATTTAACTAAGGCAGAACTGCAAACTTTTTTTTTTTTATATATATATGTCTGTGAGGCATAGATCTTTATGCAATTTACTGTGTATGCCCATCTCTAATCTACAAGGACTTAAGTTGAATATACAGATATTTTAACTGACTCACTGCCAGTCTAATTTCATTGATGGACCAAAGGTCCTTTTCAAGCCTAGTTAAACGAGCCGTTCCCACCGCCTCATGGTTCTAGTTGGGAAGTAGGCGAGCCGCTGTCAGCAGTTCATGAGCGTGAATCAGTTAATATCCTCTATTAACAAGTAAGCAAAACAAAAGGTGGAAGTGCAGTGAATTTATAAAGATGATCCTAGGGGCCCCAATATTGTCTTGGATGATAAATCACTATTTGGCTTGAATAGCAGTACAGATGTTGTAAAAAGTTGACCTTTCCACCCATTCCATTGACTTGTCCATTCCTGCCTGTTGTCTGTTACATATCCCACCCTAGTACTCAGCACCGGCATGCTTTCCTTTCACGACCATGCATAGCTCTGTACAGTTTCTACCTTTTGTCAGACACAAATATGCCTGCCTTGCATGATCATTTGTACATGTAGATTGTTGTGATTTTTACCTGTTTGTCAGGTAACAAGATGCGGTGTACTTGTCTCCAGAAACGCTGGTCAACCATTATATTATGTAATATACATTAAGTTGGTGATATGGCTTGGCTTATTTACTATATCGATGTACATATATAGTTATCTAAATTTTTTTTTTTTTTAGTTAGGTGGTAGATTTCTCTTACATGAGACCAGTGCATATAATCATGTCTATATAATCATGTATAATTGATTTTACATATTAATTTGTTTGATAGTTAGTTACTGAATGTTTCAATCAAATTTAAGTAAGCTGTCATAAAAACAGGAGTTTTTTTTTTTCTGTTTCTTTGTTGTTTTCTTTTTAGAGATTGTATTGTATCACCTTTATATTTAAATAAATTCAGGTCTGTTTCCATTTTATGTCTGTATAATTTCAGACAGGCAATTATTTTATTGGGCATTAGTTAGAAAATTGTATTGTGGGCGGTGGCTTTTAAAGATTATATATTTTTACTTGCTTCTCTGTCTTGTTGATGTCCATTTACTTGTTTCATAATAGCTTTTGACATTAGATGCATTTGTGTACTTCAAAACAAATTTAAACCATAGCTAGATGTAGTTCAACCCCTTTATCATTCAACTAAAAACAACCACATACATGTATTTGTATATATTAATACATGTCCATTATCAAAGATTCCAAAGTCAGAATGGCAAGCAGAGAAAGAAGAAAACAAGAAATAATTTCATTTTGTTTTATATTAACCCAGTCAGTCTTCTCATGCTGGCTGATTTTCTTTAAACTCTATCAAAAACGTCCTAGGAAACCAAGAGAAAAAAAAAATCCAGACAGAAGTCGTGGCATAGTGCTGGATGACAGACATTAAACTGAAAGGAAACTTCAATGAAATTTATCGACATCCTTGCTGGAAACAAAGGGAAGTTAGAGACAGAGTAGAGTATGTTTGTATTCAGCTCTTCATCAAAGATGAACTTAAGAGTTAAATCAATTAATTTCTACTAAAAATTCTCAGATTGTAAGGTAGGTGGATGGTTTCCTCATAAAACATTTGTTTGGTTAGTACTTGGTATACTGAGGTAGACTTGGAGAAATCAAGGAGATAAACCTGTTAAGGTCCAAGGAATTTTAGCCTGAAATCATTATAGTAATCATGTGATTTTAGTTATGGAAGTATGAAGACTAAGATTATTCTTGAAAACACATATGTATTGTTATTTATTCGTAAAATAAGATGTTGAGAACAGCTGAATTCATTAATTCATTTAGAAGAACACACCTTCACGTGGTTTCAGATTTACTATACATGTGGCACCTTTTCTTAGGAAAAGCAGAATAAGAAATATTTTAAAGACCAACCCATTATGTAGACACACTATATGTAAAAACTCATAAACTTTCTCTTCTTTTTCTTAAAGTAGTTTGTAGTTTGAATAATTCACTAACACTAACACTAGTGAGTCATTTTCATACCAGTGATAAGTCAAATTCATACCAGTGATAACTATAGACTCAGAACTATTGTGTAGTTTTCATCACATAATGTAACAAAGATAGCAATGTTAAATTGTCATGGATTTGCATTATGTTTTGTTGGAAAAACAAAAACACAATGATAGTTTCACAAGGAGATCAATATTACTACTATATCCATCAACAAACTTGTTTTTGTCTTTTTTGTTCTTTTGTGTGTGTGTGGAATTGCTAACTGTGAACACTCACTGAAATTGGAAAACTGATAATTATGTTTGTTTTAAAACCATTCCTAGAAATTTACGCATTCACTTACTGTGTTGATCACCTGAGCCATTGTCTTTAAATGTCTTTCCATGTAATCAAACCGCGGTATGCGGAGAAATATATTTATATCCACAAAATTTTTTTTTTGGCCTTTACCATATATACATGTATCTAAAAGACTATTAGACTGAAATCTATTCATGCTTAAAGATGAAACATGCTTATCTCAGTTTGAATGAGAATTTGTTTATAGTTCACAATTGCTTAGCTTGATTATTAAAGCAATAAAAATGATAGTGACTTGGCAGCAACAGTCACATACCGTTTCAATGTTGTGAATACAGTGCGCTCTGTAAGCTTTGTTCAGACAAGTGTCAAGATTAATGTAAAAACATTTATGCATATTTGTATTCAGTAGACAACAAATAAAGCAAGTATACTGTAATATATTGGAATATTGTCTTCTTATTTTGTTTTGTTTGTTATTTTTTGCTATTTCTGTTTTGTGAACAAAAATTCTTGCTTATTGTTGTGGTTGAGATTGTCACTGTGATTATATTTTTAGATTTATTGGTTACACTTGTTTATATAATTAATGAATGGACTTTGATCAGTCCCCCATTATGTCATAGTTGTAAATAGCTGTAGATAAGAACAGGTACATATTTTCTCCCATTTTGCTATTGAAATATTCCATAGACAAAAAAAATAGGAAACTGTAAACTGTTCAGTGACACATACAATAATCTGTACAGAGACCCAACAAAGACATTTTCAAACAGGAGTATTTTGTATGAATGTCTCAGTTCAAAAATTAAATTCTGCCTTAGGTATCGGACAGCAAAACTTGTTACCATCAACTCAGTGTGGTGTCGTGGGCTAGTGGTTAGGCCGTCAACTCGGGATCTGAAGTTCTGGGTTCGAATCCTGACTGGTCCCGACATTTTGTCCTTGGGAAAGGCAATTTACATACATTTCCTGACTCCACCCAGGTTTGAATGGGTACCCAACTATAGACAGTGATTGATATTGTTAGACTGAGAAGGATTTGAGCGCGTAACAGGCAGCCGTCTTGTGTGCTTCCCAGGAAGCTGAGAATGTTTACGAGTGTCTTCTTTGGGTCTGTCGGGGTAATAATAGATTGTAAAGTGCTTAGAGCCTGTAATTACAGGAATAAGCGCTATATAAATACTCTCTATTATTATAGTACATACGTACCCATTTCAAAGTCAGATTCACTGACAGATATGTCACAACAAGAGTAGCCCATAACTCAATACAGGATACATCACAATTTAATTAGGTGTATAAACATAGGTTAACATTGAAAATCTTTTCCTCAGACGAGAATAACATTGCAAATTAAGTCTTCTTTTAGGCTTTTACAGAATAATCTTTAGGCTATGAATATAACATTTAATGTTATGAAATAAAACCAAATGAGAATTATGATGCTTAAAATGTTAAATGATGTCCTGAGTTTGTTTTATAATTTATCATTCTAGGCAGGTCCGTCAATCACAACTACAAGTGTGCAGACATTTACATATGCGTATTTGTACATGATGTTGTCTCGAAGTTTTACATAAACAGATATATTCATTCGCATTCACGAACATACATCCACACTATCACCTTTTCTCTCTCTTCTCTTCTGTTTGACATTTATTTCTGTCCCATTGCATGCATTTTGTTTTTCTTTTGATATACATGTACTTCAAAGCCAAAAACCATTATGGTTATGGAATACTACAGGAATCATTGTTAAGTTTATAAGACCAATGTCAAAGAAATATTTTCATGCCAGTTTCAAATTTTATCTTTCATGCCATCGCTAAGCATATAGGCCAATAAAAGATGGGCAATACATTTTATATAATGAGAGGCAGAATAGAACAAAAAAGCTTTTACTCTCTATAAAAATCACGATCCTTAACTTCATCCCCTGTCACCTTTTCCAGGACATGGGCCACAGATCAAAAATCAGACACAAATAGACCTTGAGACAAGCTGATTATTTTAACTGACAGTACATGTATTCATAAAAATGACGGCACTTTACTTGTTCACTGTGGTATTTCTTTGATGATGCTGTTTGTAGAGCATGTAGCTAATTGCAAAGTTTAGACCCAATTTTCGTGTTTGGTTTTCTCATTATTTGTTCTGTCTACCAACATCTCGTCCTGCCAGTTCTTCCACTGCAAATTATTATTATGTAGTCGAGCCTTCGCTGCAGACCCTATTTTAAAAAAAATACAGTAACAATATATTTGTTCGCCCATGGTCCATGGCCATTGCAACCTCAGGATCGCTCACAAGCAACCGTTGCAAGTTTTTTTTTTCGGCAGTTAGTTTTGGTCGCTTCCAGGTTCTTGAGCCATATAGATCTAGATTTAGTAATTCTAACCTGTCAATAATTTTGAGCACTTATAAAAAATAATACAGGTCTTTCAAATTCTATGATGTCATTTTGGAACAATTGAAAGAAACGATGCTTTTCCAGTACGAAGACTTGGAGGAAATTTTACATCCGGTTCCATCTCAGAACTACAAAGCATCGGTAAAAAAGTTCAGTTCCTGGCCCTCTAGCAAATTAACTAATGCTGAGAGCCGTTGCAGTCGTGGTGCCCGCTAGCTGGTGCAATGGATGGCCCACCCTTAGATATTCCTCGTTCTAGTCCTAGTCCTACACATCATGCAACCGACGTGAGCGAGGATAGTAGCAGAGAGCCACCTATCACCATCAATGAATTGGTGCAGGTTTGTTCCAGATCAAGACGAGATCTAGACTCTAAATTTCTTCTTGCTAGATCTGCCTAGATCTAGACTAGGCCTATTTATTTGTTTTTGTTATTCCCTATGACTGAGATTATAGTCTCAGTTTAGTCTTTTGTGGCGTAGATCTAGATCTAGAATCAGAATCTAAATCTAGATATTAAACTTCAGAATGTTAGAGTTCATTGAAAAATCTAATCTAGATCTAGATTCTAGATTAGATCTTGATCTAGACACTAGATCTAGATCTAGAAATCTAGATCCCTCAATGACAATGGTCAGCAGTTCACATTCTAGTCTCTGCAGTGTAGAGATACTGTCAAAATTCCAGGCCTAGATACTCCTGCTAAAGAATTTTTACTAAATTTTAGTGCATTTAGATCTAGAAAGATCTACTGTGGTTTTGTGGTCCCGAGGAATCGATACCCCTGGTGCGCAGTCCCGAAGTATCCTAGTGGGACCAGTTTTCGCTGCATCCAGCTCAGTGAGAGAAAATGGACTATCAACAGAAATAGATCTGGAATTGAAGTAGAAATTTCAGTTACATTGGGAAGGTGTAGGTCTATCATTCATAGATCCTGACACGATGTTTTGCAGTCCTACTGAGCCGTTATGTTGACCTACTTAGCCTTCGCTTGAATGGGGTCAGATCTGGGGCAAATGAGAAGCTGGTAGGGACCAGATTTCGCGGTGAGTATAGTATGGTAATTCGGAGAGTCACTTTTCAGGGTCTTATCTATCGTGTTATTGTTGAAAATTAACATAAATTACACAGAAGAGATTCTTGGGGAACTCCAAATGCTTTAAACACTCTGATCTGGGACTGCACACAAAAAAAATGGAAAAACAAACCTATGTTTTTCACTGGAGTATAGGCGTTCACTTATGACGTTTCGCTTCCGCATGTGCCCACCATTCTGTTGTTTACATTTCAAACACGGAAGTAAATCACTTATGACGTTTCGCTTCCGCGTCCGCCCCACTGTCTATTGTTTACATTTCAAACACAGAAGTAAATCACTTATGACTTTTCACTTCGTGTCCGCCACCAAAAATTTGCATCCAAACACGGAAGTAAACACGAACGTAGAAAGGATCTATAGGCCTATCATTCAAACTTACTAAAGGAACATAATGAAAATTGTTAACAATGGTCATTTGGTTTGCTAGGAAATGGGGCAGAATTCCTCTCTAATTTTAGATGTTTGTTGTCTCCTGCATTTGAACTCAGGATGTCACCATGAAAAAATTAAAACTGTCGTCATCTTAAGCTTCTTCTGATCAATTTCATTAGAAACCAAAAAGTAGTAGTGAAAATACCATTTTTTGCAGGTATGTATGGTTGTTTTTCTTACCTTTGAAAGTGATTTAGAAGGGGAAAAAATTCACAAAAAGGCACAACACTATTTGTGTGACATCTCCTAGAAAATGAAACAGGAGCAGACATGCATGCTTGATCATAAATACACCGATGCAAACACAGAAACACACAGGGCAGTAAAAACTGGTCCCCGGTGAAAACTGGTCCCTTGAGGATACGAATCGATACTGCGGCCTATTCAGGCATACCAAATAATAGAACAACCCCGCTGGCTTAACCTGTTGGGACCCTTGACAGCGTTAGGCTGGACTTGCGCAGGTCAAGGGTCTCATACATGATAGTGTTAGGGAGGGCCGTCACCTGCTCATCAGACCTAGGCTACATGTTAGCGTTAGGGTTGACTTGCGCTCGTCGAGGGTCCCAGCAGGTTAAGCCAGCGGGGTTGTTCTGTTATTTCGTATACTTAATAGGCCGCAGTATCAATTCATACTTCGGGGCTGCACACCGGCGGTATCGATTCCTCGGGACCACAAAACCACGGAAGTGCCCAAGAAAGATCTAATTGCTGTGTGTAGTGTTGCTCAGGAAAATTATTTGCATGCTTACTGAATATTAAAGAAAATCATTGTTTACTTGTACTTTGTTATAAATGGGAAACTATTTTAAGTTCAAGTCATCCACTTTTATTTTTATGCATCTATGATATCTCTGCAGCCAACATTAATCTGATTATTTTACATTTTAAGACTACTGAACTTGAAGCTTTTGCCATTGTCAATGTCAGCCGAAAAAGTGATTTCAAAGTCCTGTGAGCTAAAACCAGTTATTTTATTACCATCATCTACCAAACAGATCTATGTCCTTATATAATTATTCTTTACACCTGAGGCAGTATAATTATAAGGTATCAAATGAAAGTGAAGCTGCAGATTAAAATGTAATGTCGAGCAAGGCAGGTTAAGTCCCAGTTTTATAATGCTTTATGTTTCCTTTGTCACTGCATGAAAAGTCATGACATTAGTCAATAAGAAATAATCTGTGCTGTCATTTCTTGTTTTTAGCTGGCCCACATTGGAATTCCTAATGAACAGGTAACATGGGCTCGAGTGACAATGACCTCAGACAAATGGATTGCTATCCGCCATGACAGTCGCTCAGATTTCCCAGCAAGGCGTAGCGTGGTAAGTGAGACAAAATAATTATTACAATTACACTCGCAACTTAAGAGCCTGTTACTGTGCTTTTCTGTTCCATCCACTGCGACATGCTGACCTAGCACAGTCTTTTTCAAGAGTTATATCTTCCTGCCTTCACTTCATTTCATGTCATAGCAATGCTATTACAGTGGTCACCGCCTAATAACCCGCCTCTTGGGTGACAGAAGATCTGGGTTATTAGGCGTTTTTCAATGTTGAATAGATTTTTAGCATGGATTATCCTCCTTGTTTGTCGAAATATTTTGTTTTTAATTTTGTTTTCACTGACTTGAAGAAAGTGACTGAGGTCTGTGCGCTATCAACTGATCACAATGAGAATGGTAAGTGAACAGTGTGATCACAAAAAGACAGCGATGGATTGCCGTGGTTATTCAAAGCATTGTGATTGGTCTAGACAACAGGACCAATGATCATCGCTTTAG
>JBCAUA010013506.1:0-13027 GCA_038406235.1 Peronia verruculata | reverse complement strand
GTGAAGCGGGCAGAAACCACCAGAAACAACCAGCTCGCAGACAAGAGGGCAAGGAGAAAGGCAAGGGCAGCCTCTGTAGCAGTCTCAATCCCCTTCGTCTGCAACAACTGTTCGCGAGACTGCCACTCTAGGGTGGGGCTCCGCAGTCACTCTAGAAGATGGCATCCCCAATTCTAGCGCTACACATCGGCCCTCAAGATTTCTAGAAGAGAAAAAATGCTGAGCTATGACGTGTTTACATTTCTTTGGTGGTATATTTTTTAGGTGATATTAACGCGCGTGTGTGTTTGCGTGAGTAGGTGTGAACTTTTATCCACAGGTGAGGATGTTTACCTTAGCCATTGTGTATCCCTTCGTCTGTTCTGTCTGTGCGTCTCTGTGACAGCCGGTTCGGCCGATTAACTCCGACCATTTACCTCCCTCCCCTCCTCAGCGTCTGCCCTCAGACTAGGCGGATAATGTCCCCTTAATGTGCCAGGAAGTGGACAGTTCTCAGCCAGACCGACAGGAAATGATCAGCGTCTGGTGGACAGTTAACCCTTTTGTCGGGAGAGAACTGGATAGTCCAGAGTTGTTTACATCAAGCGTGCCAAAACTGTCTCTCTCCACCCCTCCTCTCCCTCCCCTTTCTCTCTCCCAATTACCCGAGTTGAGGGCATTGCATCAGCTTGAGATCATGCAGAGAGTCGCAGGCTTTAGTTTGGGACATCGGTGAGGTGAAAGATTTTCACTGATGTGAAGTTGTCAGTGATACTTACATAGTGACATTTTTATGCTGATAGCGGAAGTCGTATATCTCTGAGTTCCTGCCTGCCATGTGAGATTATAGCCAGCTACAGAACTGTGGATCTCATACCACAATTATTTCTCTCTTTCTCTCTCTCTCTCTCTCTCTCTCTCTCTCTCTCTCTATCTGCCTAGCCTTGACCTCCAGCTGAGCTCTCTCCTAACTACCCTGCACTCCTGCTCTGTGACTGACATTGTTACTGATAGGCTTATTGTATTATTGTCTGAGCAGTGTTGTTTATGTTGTTGTTTTGCTTCGTCTTCTTCCTATCCTCTCTCTCTCTCCATCTCTCTCTCTCTCTATCTTTCTCTCTCTCTCTCTCTCCCTCGTGGCAATTAATGGTTTAAGCTTGTGGCTATTATTCATATTAATTTTATTCTTTCACCAATGCACATGATGTTCTCTTGCTCTCTCTCTCTCTCTCTCTCTTTCAATTTTTCACTCTATTTCTCAACCTTTCCTCTCTCTTTCTCATTCTCTTTCACTCTCTCTCTCTCTCTCTCTCTCTCTGCCTTTTGCATGAGACGTTGCACTTTAAAGTGTTTCTCTCTTTCCTTTCTCGGTCCCTCTGTCTCTCTCTCTCTCTCTCTCTTTCCCTCTCTCTCTTCTTGCCCCTGTCTCTCACCTCCAGCCTCTTTCTCACACCAATGGCAGGCTGCCAGACAATGATATTCTATATGTGGATGTCAGTGACAGAAACTGTACAAATCCAACAAACAAACAATAACAAACAAACAACAGACAAATAAGAACAACAACAAACGCACTCTTCTTGATGTGAACATTTATTATGCCGCAAAAGCCGATGCCGATGCCAACAGACAATTTCAGTGTCGGAGCCATTAATGGGAAATATTATAGTCCTGCCCCCTTCTTTGTCTGTGTGTGTGTGTGTGTTTGTGTGTGTGTGTGTGTTTGTGTGTGTGTGTTTGTGTGAGTATATATGTGTGTTTCCTGTAACAAATGAACACTGTGCGTTCTTTTTTTTTTTTTTTACCCTAATCCTGCCCGCATTAATGAAATAACAGAGTTTTAATCTTCTCGGATGGATGCGATCCAGCAATGGTCAGTTCTCTGATTCAAACATGGGAGAAAGATTTTTTTTTTTCTAGCATTTGGAGGAGAAGAAAAAGTTAACTTATGATCCTAAAGAGGAATTCCAGTTTTATATCCCATTGTAAGGGAGAGCTATTTTTTCGTCTCTCTCTTTTTCTCTCTCTCTCTCTCTCTCTCTCTCTCTCTCTCTCTCTTATACCTGATTGTTTTGCCTGTAGAGAGATGTTTTGTTGTCCCCGGAGGTTCTAATAATTGGCAGCTTCTCCAATGGCTGTCGCTGAGCTATCAGATAGTGCCCATTTCCCATTTCAAATTCCAGAACATTCGTTCTCTTTCTGATGTTACCAGCCTATTTCTTAAAGCAAGGCAACATTTTCTCATTTTGCTTATGGTCAAATACATTTTCTTCCTCAAGTTGGTCAAGTTTATCAACGATCTTTTGTACTGATGGTCTGGTTAGGTTGTGTTGTTGTCTCTCACCTTGTCATTCAGCTCTCACCTTGTCATTCAGCTCTCACCTTGCCATTCAGCTCTCACCTTGTCATTCAGCTCTCACCTTGTCATTCAGCTCTCACCTTGTCATTCAGCTCTCACCTTGTCAGTCAGCTCTCACCTTGTCAGTCACCTCTCACCTCGTCAGTCACCTCTCACCTTGTCATTCAGCTCTCACCTTGTCAGTTAGCTCTGACCTTGTCAGTTAGCTCTCACCTTGTCATTCAGCTCTCACCTTGTCAGTTAACTCTCACCTTGTCATTCAGCTCTCACCTTGTCAGTTAGCTCTCACCTTGTCAGTCAGCTCTCACCTTGTCAGCTGTACAAACATTGTACTGTTTATTGGTGTTAATACAATATTCAGTCAGCCACCAATTTTTACATATAATATCAGACATCAACATCATAACATGACAGGACATGGACACGGACATCGAAAAATCATAATATTATTATGTGGTAAATCATTCTGTTTGAGAGAACCTCCGTAGATAGTGTGAACATAAATATACCACAATAATCACTTTAGTGTTACTCTAGCCAAGGGAAGTAACTCTTTGGGTTATTAGAGGTGAATAATTAAGCAGATTTTTAATTAAGCTATTTTGATCATTTATTCTGGAACCTTTCAGTCCCAATAGCTATTGTAATCTCACAATCAATCATAGCCAGCACTATAGAGTTCTTACAAAGGACAAGGATAATAACGATAATCGATTACCTGTACTCGGTGACGTACGGTCACACTGGTTCTCCGTCCCGTTGTGGGATATAGACAAAAGAAAATATATATTTTTTTCCTCCGCTCAGGAAGATTCCATTCCCGACCTGATAATCACTGCTAAATCAATAACCTGCCCAGGTAAGAAAAGTTGGGTTTTCTGCCGCAGTGAGAAGCTGTAGTTATAAACAGGCGTTTTTTTTTTTTTTCTTTAAATCCCCTGTCGACAGGCAACGTTTAAAGACAGGGGCGGAGAACAAAGGGGACCGTCAAACCAAGCCGCGCAGGTGGGGAGATAGACAGACAGAATCTGAAGTGGAAAGAGGAAAGTGGAAGAAAAAACATTTTTTTTTCACATTTTTCTCTTTTCAATTCTCTGTCTATTTGTGTCTGCCTGTCTGCCTATCTGTGTAGACTTGCGCATTTTTCAAGAGTTTTATTTTCTCTAAACGTTTTTATTTATTTATTTATTTGCCTTACTGTACCAGCTCGCCCAAAACTTGCCCAGATTGTTCATCATGTTGGCCCACATACTCGGCTTGCCATACTAAAGAAAAGAGTTCGGGCTTTTTAGTGTATCTCATACACCTCTGGGGAAACATCTTTTAATGAATACAAATGTCATTTTTGTACATAGCTGCTTGATATAGATGGCCGTTTCAAAACATTTTTAAAATGCAAAGTTCGGAACTACTTGGTGTGGAAATAATGAATTAGAATTTTGAAACATCGGACAGAATTTAGGTTTGTGATGGTCTCCATGTCATCCACACACCCTCGTAAGTTTCCAAGAACATATTCTGAAACAGACATGCCAATTACAAATACACATAATGATTTAATGTCAAAGGTAAAACAGAGTTTTGGAGATACCAGCACACCCCCACCCTCTCTTTCGTCTCTTCCCTGCCCCTAACTCCCCCCCCCCCCCATGCCGCCCACCTCCGTTAGAAACTGATAATGCTTTGATTGTAAATTGTGATTTTCATACAAGATGTTTTTTTTTTTTTTATCGCCATCCCAAGCAACTGATCATCTCCTCACCCGCCCCGACCCCCGAGTCACCACATGTGAAGATGTAGGGCCAAGAACCGTCACTCAGAAACAGTGGCTACTATTCCAGACTAGCAGATTTATCTGCCCTTTGTGTGAATGAGCAGAGAACTCCATCACGTCAGCCATTCACAGCCACGCTCTGGCCACGAGCCAGACAATGGTCAGCACTTAGAGAGATCTGAACTACAGTGTTATCTGGTCAAGGAAAGGTTCCCGACTTGTAGTGGCCTTTTATCAACAAAACACAGGCCCCGCCCACTCCCACAGGCCCCGCCCACTCCCACACACTGCCCCCTCTCTGCTCCTCCTGCTCTCTCTTCCTGCAGGTCAGTGATGTCTGTCCAGTGTGTTAGTCAGTCTGTGATTGGGACAAGATTCTCAATGTCCAGTTCAGCAGGATGTCAAGATCCTAGCCAGGCTGATCAGTCAGCGAACTACCACGGCTTGTTTTTCGGTTGTAGACTCTTTTTCTGTAACTAAACTCCGGTCTCGCTGACTATGTCCCAATGACACCATCTTCACACCAACCCATAACAGGACGGTGTGTATGTGCCTTTGGCGGGGCGGGGTGGGGGAGTTATGGACGAACAGGAATGAGGGAGAGGTTAAATAGGCCAAGGGTTTGAAAAGAAAGAAAAAGAAGAAGAGAGCCCAAATTTCTTCCAATTACATCAATCTTTTATCTCCCCCTCCCCCCCCCCCCCTTTTCCCGAGACTACAGGACATTGTATCACATTCGCCGCAAGCATTTCCTGAACAGATCGTTTATTTCTATAACCAGCACAGATGCTGGAGGAACCACATAACATTCTTTGATTTCAGTTGAACGTTTACAGACCGTTTGTGAACTAATCCCCAGGGAAGAGCAACTAACAAGTTGAATTTCTGTCTCCTTCGTATATTCACCAATACAGAAAGTCAGCCCTGTGCCTGGCAAGACAGCGTTAGGACGATCCAAGGGATATATGATTTGTTTGTTCTGATTGATTTCTTCTGATTCTGTTTGCTGACGGTTGAACTGTGACAGCCTTGGTGACACGTGACCGACGTCACACAACTACACAAGAACAAACAAACAAACATACCCACAACTACACCCCCGCCCACACACACACGCACACACACACATACACACACACACATACACACACACGGTCCCACTTTTCGAGTGAAGCAATGATACAAAGTGCAGACATTACAAATCTGTTGAAGAATTCATTCCTGTTCAAATTATCTTATGCATTGCAAATTGAGGTTTGTTTTTTCTATCATTCATCAAGTCAACGGAGAAAAATAACGAGGAAGAAAAAAAAAAGCTCGGTCCAGACTATTTTGCTGGCAACCATTTCTTTAAGAATCTCCGCGATCTAGGTGAGATAATAGCCAACAAATGTGTGACTTTCACATCTGCCCTCTCCCTCCCCTCCTCCTCCTCCTCTTCCCCCAACACACTTTTCACCCTGCCCCCCCCCCCTCTTTCTAACAGTGTCTGCCCACCCCCACCCACTCCTAGCCACCACGTCCATGTTTATAATCCTTGTAATGGCTACTCGATACCTACATGAAATACCTAGGTTTTGTATTGAAATATCTAGGTCATGTATTGATGTTCAACCAGTACCAAAGACCCCAGATTCTCAACCTGATTGAACAAAGACTCCAGTTTCCACAGAGGCTAAATTAACGACCTCTGCTGTATCTCCTTTTTATTATGAGGTCCAAAATTAAATACCTGCTGGTGAGTAACAAACCAGGAGGCCATATCGAATGTCCAGAGCTTGAGAACAAATTGGGAAATGGTTGATGAGAACAGTTCCATGTTGTAGGGCACATATGGTGATGATGATGCAGATTTAATAGCGAGGATGAAAAGTTGACATTTTGTAGGACATGCTGCATTCTGGCAGATCTTCTTTGCTCTGGAAGTCGCTAGTCAGAATACCTTGGCAGCTCTTCCTGGTGTGACTTATTTAAACATCAACTATAACAAACATGTTCAACCAGCATCTGCGTGAGGAAAAATCCCAACCATTCTGTGGAAACTATCCCAGCCACATAGAAACAAGCATACAGACAATCCAACTCACAAATGTACCAACCTGACGTCAAAAAATCAGCAAATGTCAGCTGAGACTGCCGAGAGGGACAAAATGACGTCAAGCGTTATGGGGGACGCTTTGGTCTCCAGAGTATAATTTTCTGGCGTCTGACTCTGACTGACCGTTTCAAAGTTGAGTTTCTGTTGGCCAGGTCTTTTTATGACTGGGAGAACACAAGGGAAAGTTTGGGGGGGGGGGGGGGGGAAAAAAAAAAGAATAAAGAGAATAGCCCAACCTGGCCAAAACACACACACACACACACACACACACAAGAAAGGAAAAGCCTCAGTCACACACTGGACAGTCGAGAAAAGTATCGGTGAGGTACTGGAGGTCAACTGGTTACATAACGATGCCCCCCCCCCCTGATCTGAGTTCAGATGGCTCATTGGACAATGTAAGTAACAGATATGTTTCTAGGTCTAGTTCATGTTTCCCATCACTGGTACTGCCGCTCCTCGTTATTTTCTCCATCTAGCCATTGTCTAACACTGTGACCAGCTCTAGACGGCACTGACCACTGGACAATGATCCAACAATATACTTGGCTACCTGTTCACCCACAGAATAATACATGGCACTAACTAACCGCATCTCACCTCACTCTGTTCTCTTTATCTTTCTAGATCATCTACTTTCTCAAAACGTCTGGTTCTTCTTTTGAAAAGTATTGTACAAGTCTACGGCATCTACTACTTGGCTGATGTAACCTCTGCGAATCCCACCCTGCGTACTGCACTGACTCAGTTCCAAGCTTCTGTCGGCCATCAGGACATGGAGTACCACCCAGATCTAATTCCACTGCTCTACCGCCCACACGAACCATGTCACCGCCTCCATCTTGTGGCATTGTCTTCAGCGCGGCCATTCTCTGGCTAGTCTCTTCATTGATTGCCTTCCTATCCTTTCAGCAAGCTCAGGCTGGTCGCTTCAAATTTCCTTTGATAATTAGGTCAATGGAAGTGAAACGGAGTCATGTTGTTTGTCGTTGTTGTTGTTTTTATTTTGCTCTCATATTGTTTTCTTTCATCCTGTCTTTTCACTGTGACTTTCTTTTGTTTAAATCCGACTGTACGTATTTAAGGGGGGGGGGGCGTCCTGAAATTTGGATTTTTGCCCCCAAAAATGCGATTTTGAGCTTTTGTTTTCTCTTAACAGTAATGCCTTTTCTGCATGTAAAAATGGTATCAAATAGTCGCTAAGTCCATTCTAACGTGTTTGACCAATGTTCATTCAACGGTAGACCTAACGTATTGTCAATCAGGATTTGGCTCCACCTGACAGCTAAATAAGACCGTGGATCATCGCGATTTCATTATATATAGGCAAAGGGTGCAAAAAGCACTTGGATATCACCTCTCCTAGCAATATCACGGGTTCTAGTGCCAGGGATGGACACTGGATGACCACTATGAGGCGAGAAAAACTGCTGATCATGCAAATAATCAGTGTAGAAGTTCTAAAATGACTTTCGCCGTCCTATAAATAGCTCAATTTTGCTTTCTTTCAAGTACTAATAGCTCAGCTAGGTAGGGAGCAAAATTCGATAAAATATACGCCCAGAGAGCCATCTAGAAGTTATGCAGAGAGGGCTAGTACGTAAAAAACGGCTATTCCGAGCCTGAAAGCCGAATAAAAACTCATCATGTCAATTTTTCGCTAGAAGAAAACGTTAAAGGCGTTTTTCTTAAAACCCGGTTTTTCGACACATTTTTTCATCTCCTTTTTTGTTTCAAAACCGATTCAAACCATATTTGGTATGCATCATTATCACTACAAAAGCTAAAAAGTTACATATGCGCGTTAAATTCGGTGGGTAAGTGGGTTTTTCGTTTGAAAAAATGGCGAAATTTGAATTTTCGCTTTAGGGCATTTTATAAATTTATAGAAACTGTTGTATTGCATGGAACGTAATAAAAATATGTAACGTTTTAGATATTATATTAAAAATGTATTCACCAAGTTTATGAAGTTTGGTTGAAATTTGGCGGAGGAGATAGATTTTGAAATCAGTCAATTTAGGGACGCCAAAATTCAAGATGGCGGCGCTGCCATAGCAACCGTATGAAAAAGTCAACTCTTTTTTTACTGTTTTCCTTTAATTTGAACATGCTGAATACGATGGAAAAGGTTAAAATAGCCTAACTCTGGTAATAAAAAAAATCACCTCCAGGATGCCCCCCCCCCCTTAAGGACAGGTTTTGTTGCTTTATAAACTGCTTCATTCTGGCGTGTCTAAATTCCAACCACTTCAGGTTTTCCTTCCTGCCGATCGTGTTCAGACCTCCTGTGACGTAGACCAGCCAGTTATAACAGCTTTCGCATGTCAAGACCAACCTCTGCAGTCTATAGAACTATTAGATTGGTTTCATCCAGTACGAGTGCGTCATGTTAAACAGTGCCAACAGTAGGACATCTGAGCGACGGAAACCTCACTGGTTTAGTGAAAATGTCAATAAATGTCAATAACAGTAACTGTGACGGGAGCTGAACAAAAACAGCATAGAAAACGCAAATGTCTCACGGTCTGAGCAGACTCGGAATAGTTTTACTCCTAAAAGCGTAGACATTGAGACAGTTTTCAAAGCACAGTTGGGGGGGAACATCGTATGATTTTTCTTACCAGCCAGCTTGTCCATCACTGACAATTTTACAATATGAGCGGAAACGTCAGTTTCGATGTCTTGTTTCTTGTAGATGTTGGTTTTTCTTAACCCTTTCAATCCTTAGATAGTAAGATTATCTCAGCTTTCTAGAAGTTTCCAACTGTGTCTGAGAAATTGTTGTGGGTAGAAATGTGGAATTTGGAAATTTTGCCCGGCCAGCGGCACTCAGCCTACTCTACCGGGGATTTTAAACTGCCAAGGGTTCTTAAATGCGCCCTTATCCGAGATGGCTAGACGTTGGGCTTCACTACCCACAGGAAGCCAAGAGACCGTTGAGTCAATGAAAAAATTCGGTTTTCGATCTTCGCGTCCTTCCATTACCCGATGCAGGACCTGAGAGTTGATCCCGGCCTGTTTTCTCCATCAGCAGACGCCTTTCCACAGAGCCACCCCGTCTCCCTCTTGTTTCTTGTCCTTGTTATTTTGTACTTAAATTAATCAATTTATTATTATGTCCATTTATGCATTCATCGCTTTGTTTATTTATTTAATATTTATTATTAATTACAACACTGTTTAAAATTTATTTATTCCTTTTCATGATTTATTTATTTTCATTTATTCACTCATTTTTTGTTCTGTTGTTTTTCTTTGTTTTTTTTTTTTCTTTTGAGATCTTTACTGTTTGGTCTTTCTTAGTTCTAATCATTATGAGAAAAATATTGGAGAGGTTGCTATCTCCCTTTCTCTCTCTCTCTCTCTCTCAATATATATATATATATATTTATCTTTCTTTTCTTCTCTCTCTCTCTCTCCCTCTCTCAATATATATATATATATATAATTACATATATCTTTTCTTCTCTCTCTCTCTCTCTCTCTCTCTCTTTTCCCTCTCTCTGTCCCCCTCACGCTCTCTTGATGTGCCTGTCCATACTGATCGTCCGGCCAGTATGCCAATGTCACCTGACATTCGTTGACATTACTCAAACCAATTTTGTGTCTTTCACTCAGGACTCTGGGATCTCAGGCCGAGGAGGAGAGACAGACAGTGCACAGACCGAACACTCGGAACAGACACTGGTCATCCGCTGACATTCAGACTTGCTGGACACAAAAAGCAAAGGAAATAACCTGCTGAGAGGGACGAGGCCCAGATTTGGACATCCCCAACATTAAAAAAACCACGTCGACATCAAATCTTGACGACAACTGGATCATCTGGAGTGAAAATTTGAACAAGAACAATATTTTGTTTTGTTTAAGTTTGTTTTTGTGGAGAGTAGGGAGTAATCGTTGGAATTTTAACCTCTCCGTGACCTGTGAGGAGATAAGAAATTACAGATTTGTGTTTAGGAATAGCAGAGAGACAGACCTGATCTGGCAGGCTACCAACTTAGTCACAGCAATTAATTTCTGGTGAGCATAGCATTAGGCAAATAAAATGGCAGCAGCAAACCATCCCATAATTGATTGATTAGCTTCTGACTTTTTTTGCGCTATCGTATGCTCGATCTAGAGTTTAGAAATATTTTCAGAGTCCCCGTATTGTGAGAACTGCACTGGCTTGTAAAGATGAGAAAGAAGTAAGTTTTTGCTTTTTCTTCAGTTTTATATCTGAGCTGGAGAAATTATCACTGACAAGCTGTCCAGATTCGCACCTGCAACGATGACGTCAATGGCTCTCGGTAACGGAACGGAGGAGGTGAATGGCACCACAACTGTGGTCTTCCTGACCACTCTAGCACCAGATCACGTGGTTCCAGTGGCGGCCAATGAGCAGGCGCTGCTACTCACCAGATTGGTCGTGCAGAAAGTGTGCGTACCACTGGTGGTGCTGGTCGGTGTGATCGGCAATGCCCTGAGCGTGGTGGTGCTGACGCGCAAATGTATGAAATCCTCCACCAACTCCTACCTGACGGCCCTGGCGATGTTTGACTTGCTCTACCTCATCTTCAGCTTCTCCCTCAGCCTCAAACATCACCAACAATTCAAGTACTCACCCCCGTACGTCCATTGCTTCCCCTTCTTCCGCGTCTTCACCGACATGTGCGCCAACGTGTCCGTCATTCTCACTGTGACCTTCACATTGGAGCGCTATGTCGGCGTCTGTCACCCTATGAAAGGTGAGTGTTCAACTACAACATCTTTCACTCATTCTGCTCATCATCATTGGTGTTGTTGTCGTCGTCGACTGGCATAATTGTCGCGAATATTGAGGGAGAAGTCGAGTGGAGCCTTGACCTGGTTACAAGCTTCATGTCTTCATACAAATAAGATATAAATTAGTAGGTCAGCATAAAATAAAAGATCGCAAAACTGGGACAGCTACGCCATATTTCCCGATTTAGTTCTTCGTCAGGACAAACAAAAACAAACAAACAAACAAACAAAAATCGTCAACGCCATTGTTCCTATCCTTACCCTCTTCACCCCCACTACCACCACCCTGGCCCACCCTAACACCAGGCTCTCTCTCTCTCTCTCTCTCCCCCCCCTCTCTCTCTCTCTCTCTCTCTCTCCGAGCATCACCTGTCACCAACTTTAAAACACTCGCTTCCAGCTGGTAGGCTGTTGTACAGGTCTGTTGTCAGATGCCAGTTGAGCAGCTACACCGAAGGTGTCAGAGTAACGGGCAAACGATATTGTAATGCCTGTAATGTCAGGAAGCTTGTCAGTCTCCCACATCCCTCTGCCACCCCTGCATACGCAATGTCCCATATTTTCACCCCCAAACATAAACATACACATGAAAATACACAAATATACTCAAACACAGGCCCAGCCACACACACACACATACACATGGGTACATACATTTATATGAACCCACATACCTATAGTGTTGAGACTCCCTTCATCATAAAAACAGATCAAGTTTTCACGGTTCTGAGGTCAGTCAGTACGTGACATCCACAGCGCAGCCAGTTCAATATGGCTGTCAGTTTCACTGGGCCACCTCGGTGTAGGTGAATGATCAGCCTGAATCTTAACCAGATAGCCAGATCACAACACTGACCACTGTCCACTTCTTATGAAAACGGTCAAGTACAAACTAAATCAGACAGAAAAATATGGCACAAATGTGTGTGTAGACATCCTGACTTGTGTAGTACAAGCCTAGTTTATACTGTGTCTCCCTGCTGGTCAAAGTGAATCACATGTCTATTTTCAGTCATAAAGAGTTGTTGTCAAAGAGAGTTGTTGTCAGAGAGAGTTGTCGTCAAAGAGAGTTGTTGTTATCATGTAAAACTCAGTATTATGCTGGCTGAGAACGAAAGTGTTAAGCTAACTTGACTGGAGCCACAGTTATTCCAAATTAAGGAGACAGGGGGAGACCACTTAGTGCCAGCTAAAATCACGCTTGTTTAATACATGGATTTGAATATTCAGGTCAGAACATGTACTTACCCTCGTCTCAAGCGTGTACTATTTTTTCTTCGAATTTTGGTTTTTTTCCAAGTTCTGTATTTTTAAAACATCTCCATCAGACTCCTTTTCATCATATTCAATTCTTGATCTCTCTGTTGGAGTCCAGCGACTTCCCATTCATCCTGACTGACTGTGTCTCATATATATTGTATTAATATTATGTGTCTTGTCTTCTTTTGTTTATTTGTTTGCTTTTGACCCTGTAAGACCCGGAATAGTATTAAAACAAAGTGAGGGTATAGCCTATAGACAGAGTGAAATCTTCACAGCTCCTGTACGTTGGCTGACTAGTTGTGCCTTTCAAATGTCTTAACTCAGGAACTATTATATTCCCTTAAAAAACTATGTCTACCATTGTCTTGGGTCTCTGTTTGTTTGTTTCTTAGTTTGTACTATTTCTATTTGTGACCCCGCCGGTCAAAAGCATACATAAGTCGGTTTTGGGGGGTATAGAGTTATATACATCATCTTGAAGGGGATTTCGTGCCCTTTCCAATGATATCAAAATCATTGCTATAGCTATATCGAGTGCCGAGTTATGCGCGATTGAAGTCATGAAACTGGGTCACTGAGCTGAATCATAATTTTGAGAAATCGCCTTTTAAAGTTGGGACACTTAGTCACACTAAAAGTCCTTAGCAACCAGAGGTTTACCATATTGAGTTATACATCAAATTAAAGATAATTTTAAGAGCTTCCTGTCTGTGAAAAAAGTTTAAGGATTGGACAAAGAATAAAAAAGTTGTTGAAGATTGAAATGACAGTGTGATCAAGAAAA
>JBCAUA010013495.1:0-13028 GCA_038406235.1 Peronia verruculata | reverse complement strand
AAATTAAGTTGAACTCATCTATTATATCTTTTATGCTCCCCCGCAGGAGCCCGGGGTATATAAGTAGGTTTTTTGGTCCCGCTATTGGTGGAATGTCTCCCATGGAATGCTATCCTCTACATTCCACGGGTGAGATTTCTTATCTTTTTCTGTTTTTCTTTTTCTCTTTTTTTTTCTCTCTCTCTCTATTTTATGACTCTTTGTTTTTCCATATGCTGTGATAATCTAAATACCATGTTGATTAAAAAAAAAAAAAAAACGAATTGATTGTAATGCTGTGATTAATACTTTTAGATCTATCTTATGACGTTGTCGATCATTTTTTTCCTGTTTCTACCTGTTGGTGTGATATGAATTTATTTAAGCTGTGTACTTCTATAGAATAAGCATATATGCAATTTGCTCTATACTAACCTGTTTTTGGATCTGTTGTGTTGTTATTGTTAGCGTAGAGAATGCTGTTTGATTCTCTATTTTCGCCCAACAGGTTTCGTAGATGCATAGACGTCTGTATAACTTCTTCTCTGCTTCCTGTCATAACTGTAACCGCTGTTTATGATTCGTTTGACAGCTTGTGTAGCTGTAGTTTCCTCTCTCGTTTTCACAGATGAAACTGGCTGTTATGGACCCGGCGGTAATGCTCAGGATCATTATGATATAATAACAAGATAAAATAACACAGACTTATATGATACACATGATATGCTGTTCATATATACGCACATCAACACGATGACTCACGACATAAATCGGTTTTGAATGCCATTTCGTTTTCATAATGAAAACACTATGTATGCAACAACATTAATACCTAATACCAGCACTGTTTTCTGAAGTTCTCATTCCCTATCACAGATAAACAGAATCGAAACACTTGTGGGCAGTTCTATTCCTCTTGATCGTAACTTTAACAGCTAAATCCTTTGGTCAACTCAGGACAGTGCATACATGACTTGTTTTAACCATAATATTTGTTTTTGTGAACACCTCATCAATCACGTCAGGACATCTAGAACTGAACTCAATGATGTACCCCTTTGAGTGAATACGTTTTTCTTTTCTTTTCTGTTTTCATTATAAGTTGTTTACTTTTTTTCTCAGATATTAACGTACAGTGTCCCCCTTTTTCAATTCTCCTCTTCAAAACAATTTTAGCACAAAAAAGCTAAAAGCAGAATGAGTCCATTTTGTTCATAATTTGTGCATACCTTCTCCTTCATTCTCAATAACAAAACACATGAACAATGCTCATTCCTACTCTTTCCCTCTTCCTAATCCTTTTACCCTTTCCAGAGTTTGTTGCCTTATCGTCTCCCCGTAATCATCAATAGTTGAGCCATTAAACGGATCGTCGTAGCCTCGTTGTTCAGAAGTCCAAAGTTGAGACTGATAATTATTAAATCATATTTTACCATTACCCAGATGCAACTCTCACCCCCCCCCCCCCCCCCCATTATATATATATAATATATATTTCGAGAGAGGCATATAAATCTGAATGAGTTCAAACCTGCCAGACGCGCACAAAATTTTAAAATACAAAATTCAGAACCATATTAATGTCGTTTCGGTGGGTTTTTTTTTTTTTTTTTAAATTTAACAACAAAGAAATTGGATTAAAGACATATCCAACTGCTACGAAAACTAAGTGTCTGATTCGGACTTCGACCACATTCCGATATTTACATAAAATCCGAGTATGTTCTTATAATAATTGGAGTCTTCAGCCAGCCAGAGCATGCTTTCATAACGGGATAGGTTTAATATGCTAGGTTATGCTGCATTAACAAAGACAATGTATGTAGATGTGGTAATTTGCATGATATTATACACGGATGTTATAAGATGATTAACTGCACATACACATAGTAAAAGCTATGCATACTTTTTCTTTTTCTTTCTTTCTTTTTCAAGTTCATGAAGCGAATTCTTATTTTAACTCATATCTTGATTTACCTCTTGCCATCGATGTCTGACAAGCAAAATGAAAAGTTTGAAGCAAATAAAATTTAATGTTTATATATCTTGCATAGTGGGAACTTGAAAAATGTAAGAACGAAGAAATATAGAAGCCAACACCTTATGTGTAATGAAGTCAATGAAATAATACAAAATAATGCGAAAACAATCTGGTCTTGCCTAGTGATAGACCATGCATTGGCCTTTGAGAGATACAGAGTAACATCAATGGTCAACCAATTCATCAACGCTTACCTTTCGGAGCCTTATGATGAGCTGAAATTCTCGGGTGAACAAGAAACAAAGGACACACACACACACATACAAACAAAAACAGATACATATACAACTTTGCATCTGAATACAAGGTGTTGAAAATAAAAATTAAAAAAAAAAAAAAAAGATCGTTACAGTTTCATTTACCGTAATCCTTTTAAGAACCGAAAACATCTGAAGATTATAACAATTTCACTTGTCATATTTTTATTTTAATTAATTTTCTTTTAACTTGTCGATATGGCTAGATTTTACATGAAGAAGATACTTTGCCTGATACCTTATATAACAAGAAAAAAAAAAGAGATCACTGAGTTTAGTTATCACACAGTTTCAAGAGACCATAATAAGTTTTGCACTCTGGTTAACAAGGCAAATTATGTTTTGAATTTTGATGCAACGTTGGACGTTTCGTGTGGCACATTTTGAGCATGATAACTGCAGCATGCAATTAATCAAGACATTATCAACATATGGCCTTTTTTTTTTTTTTTAGTATAGCTATGCAATAAGCCTTTGCTATGCGGCAAATGTATAACCATAGATATTGTTTGCAATGCTAAACATAATTTTGTAGAAATTAAATGTTCGTATTTATGTCCAACTTGGTAATTTCCTTATTTCTGGTCTTAATTTTAGAAAATAATGTTGGCATCTACTGCAACTTGTGCTTTGAATGTCATCTAATATAGACACAGCTGTAATAAATGTGTAAATATGAAATGCATTATGGGCTTTTACTGCATTAAGATTAGACATTTGACTCTCTTTCTGGACTAGTTTATCTCTGGTATCTCAGCAGTGTGATTAGATAGAACTCTTTGTAATTCCATCTGCGTGCTCTCACTCTTTGCATTTCAGTTATATTATTTTTCTTTTGGTACCTCTTAATTTACATTCCAATGATTCTCAAGTCATATCATCTTCATACCAAGTTTACTTCACTTCGTAGACCTGAATGATAGAGATGTATGTTGTTCCTCATGGTATTTTTCAGGGGTGAATGTAGTTGGCATTAATGTTATGCTTGTTCCTATGCAATTTCGTACTTGAAGGGACTAACAGTGTGTGTGCTTTTTACAGGTTCAGGACGCAAACCATCACCCATCGTTGAACAGTCGTCTATGGCTGTAGAGACAGTAGAGAAGAAAGCTGGTGCCGGCTCTAAGGCCCGCAAACTGCGAGGCGATGCCAGTAAAGTCGTCGCTAAGGGCGCCGGTTTGAAGAAAGCTTTCACCAATCGCCTGCAAAATTTCACCATTGATATAAAAGATGCCGGTTTGTATACAACTAGTGGCACGCAATTGAAACAGTTTAACCTTAAAATTGGCAGTAGAAACTATGGTGAGGGACAAACGTTTCGTTGTGGTATTCATTCCTGTCCGGGGGTCGCGTGGCCGAGGGGTAAGGCGTCTTCTCTTCAATGAGAACTTTCGTCGCTGATTCGAAATTCGAATGCTACTGGAGGATGGAAAACAGAAGATTAAAACCTGCATTTTCTTTTCAGTAACTCAACGGTCTCCTGGCTTCTTGGAGAGGAAAGCCCGTCGGTTACCCTTTTCGGATAAGGACCAATAATTTCGGAAGTTCCGTATGTAGGCCTACGTTGGGCACGTTAAATAACTCTTGGCAGTTAAAAATGGATGAAGGATAGGCGAAGACGCCACTGTCCAGGCAAAATTTATAGATTCAAAATTTCTACTCCCCCCAAAATTTTTCTTGTCAAAACTATACTTAAAACCGAGACAGCTCTATTTTCTTAGGTTTGAAAAGTTACATGATAGTCATGTTTCGGATCGACATTTAAGAGGCAAATCTTGGTCGATATTGTATATTATTATTTGGTGAGAACTTCAACCACAAAAGTAAAATGACACTTCAGGGTTAAAAACAGGGGGGATGTGCAAAACTCAGTATACGCATTACTTAACATTACCGGTACTTCAAACCTCTATTTCTACGAGGATTAAAAAGCGCATGACAAAAATAGTTAATTAACTCTATTATCTTTGATATTGGTTAAGTGTAGTATGTTAATGATACTGTTTTGATCTTGTGAAAATGAACCCTTGTTCTCACTTGGAATTGAACTCATTTTGACTGCTCATTTGATCCAGCGGCAGTCGCACAAGCTCAGACAGGTTATCAGGCAGTGGTTCAGTTTTGCCACATCTGATTCTAACCCTAATATAATCATGATCTTGGTTGCGGCTCTTGGAATTTCTGTGGGAAATAATGGAAGTAGATCTATGGAATGTTTTAATGTAACTGCTAGGAAAAGAGATCACGAGATACCGAAAACTAGATTAATAGCTGATTTGTATTGATATTTAATAACAATTAAAAACTGCTCTGTCTTAATATTATGACGTATACATTTTGTTCTCATGTGTATGTGACAAATATCAAATATGTGCAGAAAAATAAAAAAAAGACTTTTGTAAGATTTGAGGAGTAGAAATATAAAAGAATCAAATAAATTCAGGATTGAGGATTCAGGGTTTGAGGAAATTGGAGTTTTTGATTACATCCCCTGCGTTTTTGTTACGGGAGACACTAGGCTTTGCTCATAATTTTCTTGTGTTAAGTTCTTTTTCTGAGACAATGATGGAATAGTCAGCACAAGGTCAGTCTTACTAATGTGGCAAACTGCAAAATATACGAGAAAAGATAAAGAGACTTTTAAAATAATAAAAATTCATTCCCACTCCTCAATTCTGCCTATTTAAGACAGCACGAAACATCCTCGGCCTTAAAAGGACGGTAGCCTCTTAAAGTTTGAAGTCTGAAAGGATGGAGTGCATGATAACTGTGGGCTTCATTTTTACCCTTTATATTTGTCTGCATACGCCTTATTGTAAAGGAAAACACAAGTAAGTAAATAAAAAGATAAATAGATAAACATCATTTTGTCTTATTTCGAGGCTTCAGCACAGTTCTTTTCCTTTGTTCTTCCTTGCCAGGTAACGCTCTTCTATCCGTGGGCATGGTCAGTCCCAGTGGTCTCCCAGAAGCCGAGCTGTCAGTCAAGAAGACCACGAACACTTCTTATACTGTCTCTTACAAAGTCCAAGAGGTCGGCGAGCACACTTTGCAGATCAAATGGGGCGATGATGAGATCCCAGGCAGTCCCTTTATCCTCAGCACGTAAATTGACTGAGATAAAGGCCTGACCATTGCTTGAATTTTATTAGTCTATGTTATTTTATTATTATCTTAATAAATATTTTGAAACCTTGAAACTACAAATTGGATGCTAATGATTTTTCAATACTGTATTGAATTTTACAAAGAGAGTGAAACAGAGGAAGGTAGATCTAATCTACGTAAGACAAATTTCATTTTGTGCAGTCGGTCTGCAACTTCCAACAAAAAAAAAAAAAAACATGAATTTTATAAATGTAAATAAATAAATAATTAAATGAATAAACAAATAAATAAAAAAGAACTATATCATTTCGTAAACTGTGAGCGAACAATATTTGTTCAAACAAATGGATGGAATTCATCTTTTTTCCGGCAGTTAGATAAATAAATATTTTAAAAAAAAAACAATAATAATAGAAATTAAAAAGTTTTCTGAAATGCCTGTTTCGAAGAAAGAGCCTTATTACAAAAGGTTTGAAAATGAAATCAGTATCAAATTGTACATATCTACGTAAATATTATTATATATATAAATATATTTTCCCCAGATGCCCACCCTTGTCCCTCCCCTCCTCCTGTCTTAGCAGTACTACTCACCCTTTTGCCAATCAAGCCAATGCATTGGTTTGTGCAATGCGTTCAAGCTTGATGCCTCCCCCCCACGCCCCACCCCATGTGTAGGAAACAGAAATGTGCGTGCATTGAAGTGATTGAGTATCTCACGATTCCTATGTCCCTGGTCTTCCACATTACTCATTATAAAAAAAAAAAAAAATGTTGTACCAGCTGATATTAATCCATTTATCAAATGATTTTCAGAGAATACAAATACAGCATTGAATAGATGTTTTGCTGTTTTTTGTTTTTTTTTCTGAAACATTACCTACATTACAAATACTTATGACTTTGTGCCTTATATGTTATCGCTGTTCTAAAATGCAAGTCAAGAAAACCATAGATTATTCTTATTGTCTAAATGAAACTTAGAAATTCAGACTCTTTATATCTATATATCTATGGAATAGATATGTAGATATTTATATATTTATATCGCATGCAGATTCGCATATGGATATTACAATAATGTAGGCCTACCTCCATATTAAGAGAATCTGTGTGTTGTTTTTATCATTATTTTCTGGCCCATTTTTCTGATTCGTCAAGAAAAGAATGCTGGTCATCATTTTGTGTGCAATATTGTCTCTCCACTAAGACGTTTTTCCCTCCATTATCTTTATGAAATGTGCGATAGTTCTTGCACTGTAGTTGTCTTCCAGTTGTGTTTTCTTCCCCATTTTTTTTTTTATTCTGGTGCTCTTTTATGTTCCTGTAGTTTCATTTTCCCAATACCATTTGTCATGAATGATTTTCATAATAATAATTATGGACCTATTCACAGCTTTTTCCGTATTTTTTTTTTTTTAATTATTATTATTTTCCCTCCTGTGATTGAAAAACACATATGTTTGCAATGTTTACGAGTTTTCTTTCTTTTGTTTTTGTTTTCTGTTTTTTTTTTTTTTTGTTCATATTTATTTCTTTGAATAGAGATATAGCATAACTCTGGTTGTGGCATCATCAGTATATAAGTGTATGAATCTACACATTATATGACATCATTCTCCCCCCTCATACTTTAGTCACACATCTTAGAATAAAAAATTGACCCATTAAGTAGACCCTTAATTTGTAGGAATTTTCAGCACTTATCACTTGCTTTAATTTTTTTTTTTTCTTTCTCTTTGTCGTCATAAATGCCAAGTTAATTTATAAATATGTTCATTCTGTCTTCCTTTATTTAAGAATTTTAAAAATTATCATTATTATTACCATTTGGGTTTGAGAAGAAACAGTCCCGATTAAAAAGAGATAAAACAAAACAAAAAACATCCATCAGACAAATAAGTTATAACAAGATTTTATGGCCTAGGGAAGTTTAAGTTATGTGAAAATTAGGTGAGAGCACTCTAGGTATAAGAAAAGAGGTAGATTTTTATTCTATTTAACAATATGGATATTGCTAATTAATAGGGCTACATTTTGAATATATTTTAAACTGTAGTTAAACTTTTGATTCCCTTTCATGTTTGGTAAAGGGTATTTTCGCGACGAGAGAAGTCAGACAAGGAAAGTCGGAATGAACAATGAAACACAAAGAACACCGTGTGCTATTTAGGCATTCATTTTTATCCATCCCAAAAGAGTCACTATAATTTTTTTTACTTGACTTTATTATTATCATTTTGTTTTCTTTTGTTTTGTTTACGGCCTTCCATTAACAATTTATTATGTTTAACCCTTTCCCCCTTCATTGATCACATCAAACAACAGTGTCATTTCCTCACATACTCTTATGTGCGTAAATGAGATAGTGAATATGTGCTGAAGTGAAAGTTTGTAGAAGAATATGTTGACAATTTGACTAATGGTATATATCTTAAATCTTGAGTGGCATTAAATTGGTTAGTTTGTTCCCTCTCCTCAAACCGGTGTTTGTTTCTCTATGTGCGGTGAATGCTTGATCATTGAGTAGATAACTAGTGAAAGGAAGAAAGGTGGATATTGAAGGAATTTTTTTTTTTTTTTTATAAACCAATAATGATATTTATACAATCAATTTCAAGTCATTTTTATTAAGCCTTTCGGCTCCTGTGCAACAGTGTTATTAAATCCGTAAATTAGTTTCAAAGTATTCGCTTCATTTATAAAGCATTCTGGCTCATCTTCAAAAAGAAATTGTGTGTTAAAGAGAACGGTGTGAGGCAGAAAGGAGGAAAGTGCGGAAAAAAAAAACAAACTAGTTAGTACCGGTATCTCAACTTAGAACAAGACGGAAATCAAGGGAGATAACAGACAAAGATCACGGAAAATGAAGTAGCAGAATGAGTGTGCAAATCAAAAATTACAGCGGTTCGTTTCTAGGAGGAGGGTTCTAAAAACAAATCACAGCAGCCCGCGCAACACAGGCAGCCGACGGCGCCAAGGGACAGAACTCATCTCTAAACATCTCTATCAAAACCTGATTTCTCAAGTGCAGATGAAATAGCCTCACTAAATAATTCACTGTATGATCGTTATCTGTTCATGACAAAGTCATCATGCTGTCAGATAAATTTTAACAATAGAGAAGTAAGTGTGCTATATACGTCTTTCAACCTCTGGTGGAGATAATCTGGGAGTAAATGTGGACCTTGGTTTTCAAATAGAAAGTAACTTTCTCTAAAGGCAATCAGACAATTTGCCACTGAACCCACTGACTGCGGTGTGGCGTGGCGTCATACACCAATCAGATAAAATGAGAGAGGGAGGTAGACAGAGACAGAAGGAGAATATAGTGCATCTGTGCTGTATAGGTATCTGTATGAGTGGGTATCAATCCTGTGTAAAACCTTTATAAGGCCTACTTTTTAAAACTTTCATCTATCCAATGACTTATTTCTACACACATATAGGCTAGTTATATGTCGAGTGACAGATTAAGGAGACTGGGCGAAAAGTTGGGGGGAGGGGGGGGGGTTCCATCTCTGTAAATGTTATATGTGACATGACAACTAAATGAAAGGAGACCGACAAATATGGCAAATGTTATACTTGCAATATTTTTGTCACAAGCCAGTCTCTGTCAGACATAATATCAGAGCTGGACCGTCGCTAGTGAGTACAGTAACTGAACAAAGGATATAATTCAACAAGGCTTTCTTGACCCACAGATTTATATATTTATCTATTCTACCAAGCAACCCAATCAACAGTAAAAATAGGTAAATATGTGAGCGGCCTATGTTTAGCAATATCTTTGGTAATATAATAAGAGCACGTTCTCTTTTCTCTTAATTAAGATTTATTGACTAAATGGGGGAGGAGATAATCGGACGTGGAAGTCCCAGGACACAACGGCCTCGAAGAGACAGACAGACAGGCGGTGCAAAAAACGAGAATGAAGAAAAAGGGAGCGTGGAAAAAAGAGAGAGAACAGAGGAGGGAGGGGGGAGGGGGAGAGATAGGAGAGTAGGGTGTATCAAAATTGTCTTCAAGGAAGCATTTCTATAAATTTTCTAGATGTTCCTATTGAAGAAAAAAAAAAGTTTAAAATGTAAGGACCAGAGGTGGATAGTCCTTTTTTTTTAATCGCAAAAGAGCAAAGTCTACTTGCTCCTCTACGCACAAGAAACTCTTCTCTCGCCACTGCTCACTACTTTTTTACTTTTATTGTGCCCGTCGAGTTGATTTTTTTTTTTTTTTTATTGTTCGTTTGTTTAATGGCTGCTGTTGTTATGGGTTGGGCTGTTGCAGCTGTTATCATTCATCTTAGCTGGTAACTATTGCATTACGGAATCGATAAACTCATCGGCTAGATATGCCCCGACAGCTGGTGCGAGTTCGCTGAAAAGATATACTAGAGATGATTATGCACTCGGGGAGATAAAGATAGGCAGCAGAAGTGCAGCAGAAGATACGGGCATTGGAGATGAGATGCTGCCGAAATATCTTGCGGCATTTCTTCCTTGGATCACAATTATTATAAATGAACTGATTCACATATCCATCAGACAATACACTGGCGCCCAGACAGACCTTACATCGTACAGCGATGAAGAAAATAACATTAAGATGTTGAGCCACCCAAGATCAAATGGCTTTGCTAAAACTGTATGTCAAGGAACAGTAGGTCTATAGACGGCGAAAGAAAAGGTAAGCAGAAGAAAATGATGGATCATCATCTAGGAGCGAACTATAGGCATAGCCTATTTATGGAGACCCAGATCTTTGTCTGGAAGGACCTGCACAAATCTTCAGACGAATTAATTAAGAGCTCAGATAAAGAACTAAAAAATGAATGCATTTAACTGGGCACAGAAGCAGTAATAATAAGAGAGCATTTGTATAGCGATGGTAGAGTACAGGCTCTAAGCGCTATACCATCTATGATTACGCCGATAGACCCAAAGAAGACAGTATCATGAACGTTCTCAGATCCCTGGGAAGCATACAAGGCGGCTGCTGTTGGCGCTTAAATCCTCATCAATCTAACAGTATCAATCACTGTCTATAGTCGGGTACTCATTTAAACCTGGGCCGAGTCAGGACATTTGTGTAAATTATCTTTCCCAGGGACAAAATGTCGGGACATTTGCAAGGTAAAAGAGGCACTAGTATATTTTGCATATCTGTACTATAAAATTGAAAAAAAAAAAAAAAACATAATACCACATAGGCTTATGGACTCGAAAACTGCTGAATGGATCCATCTGAAATTTGGCACACAGCATTGTTGCATATGGATTTGTTTCTATGTGCATAAACCTGAAAAAGCTCATTATCTTTGACGTTATTTTAAATATACGATAATAATTGTGTAATTGAATAATAAACTCGCGAGGCTGTTTGATCAGAACGGCATGTTCCATAGTAAGACGGGTTCAAAAACACGTTTTCTTTGAGTAACATTCAGTTTAATCAACCAAAATATAAACATCGCGGTGCGCACGCTTGAAGTCGCAGGGCTATATATTTAGAAATTCAGTCCATCTGGAATTTGGCACACAACGCTCTTGCATAAGGATCTCATTTGGTTCGACTTGAAATTATTTTAAACGTCTCCGGCTAGACGGTTGGTTTTCTTTCAGAACAACTGTATACTATAAGTTTGCAACAAAACCCACAATAGGTTATGGATTCGAAAACTGCTGAATGGATCCATATGAAATCTGGCACCACAACATCGTTGCATGGATATATGTTTTCTATGAACATGAACCATAAAAAGCTTATTATCTTTGGCGCTGTTCTACAAATGCGACAAAAATGGAATAATAAACTCGCGAGGCTAGTATAACGTGTTCAAGACATTTTTTCTTTGGGTAACGCTCAGTTTAATGAACCAAAATATCAACATCGAAGTGTGCATGCTCCACAACACACTTTAACAGGGCTATAGATTATGGAAAAAAATCTCCCACGAAGGCAATGGATACTCTTCTGGTTTTACTATAATTATATAAAACAGTGCGACTACGTGTAGACCAACAAAATTATTTTGCTAGATGCATTTGAATCCGATAGCCTAAGTAGGGCACATAGCACTATAACTATTGAACGTTATCACCGGCTCTCGTTGAACGACCCAATGTCTGTCGCCAGCATGACTAGTAAAAAAAGTAGTAGTAGTAGTATAGATATAACCGGCTAGCTCGGGTCACAACCATCCTGTGTCTCGGGTCACACTGCTGGCTCAGTGCATGGCCTAGTCTAGCGAAGTTAGTTCTCGAATCTTGGCCACGCTCAGTGTCACGCAAGAGAGGGTGACACGAGTTGTAAATCTGAAAGGAGAAATGTGTACAACACACCCAGGGTGACAAGAATACACAAGCCAAGGAAAGCCGGTAAGTACCTGGGTTTGTAATGCTACGGCTGAGCTTTCTATGCCGTGTTTTACAAATAGCTAGATCTACATCTAGAATCTAAATCTAAGCGCCAATAGTATAACAGCACTCTTCAAATCTCATTTCTTGAAATTATTATATCAGTATTGGTAACATGGTGCTTCAATTATTTTGTTTATAAATAGTTTTACAGTGCTTTGTTTTTTTAGGATGCTCCAGATCTTAGATCTAGATCTGTTGTTTCAAACAAGAGCACTATCTTTTATTATTATTATATCGATTTAGAATGAGTGCAGTGATATTCTTTATGATAGATTTACTTATTGGTGAATATCACTGTAGCTTGTTATATCTTACGATATTTTGATAGGCTATAGGTCTATCTGGTTACCTCAGCTTATATATATATATATATAAATCAAAACAATATGTTGCAGGTAGTTAAAACAGTTCATGGCGGTATTTAAAATCAACAAATCGCCAAACTATAACAACGACTACGAAAGAAGCGCCATACGTATATCATAATAATGATATGTTATTAGTATTATCCTCAGCGTCACCGGGATCGAATAATTACCATTTATCATTAGTCTCTAACTGGGTACTGCCTGTAACAATTGCATGCTCATCTTTGGTCCGGATAGAAAGTTGTGCCCTTGGGGGTGTTAAATACGCAGGTAAATTTATAAATGAAATCTAAATCTAGGTCAAGAACTTGGTAGCTCAAGATTACATTTTTACTCCTTTAGCCTTTGGGTTGACCATCGTATCTGAATGATATGGGAACAAAATCAATGTACGTAAGTCATAAAACATGTATGTACCAGTATTCGAATCAGATCGACATTTGATCCTCGATGTCTTTTTTCTTCGTGTTTCATCGTGCATAACGTGCATCCAAAAGTATTTTGCGTCAAGTATCTATCTATCTATCTGTCTGTCTGTCTGTCTGTCTGTCTGCCTGCCTGCCTGTCTGCCTGCCTGCCTGCCTACCTACCTGCCTGTCTGCTATCTGTCTGTGTCTGTCTGCCTGCCTGCCTGCCTACCTACCTACCTACTACCTACCTACCTACCTACCTACCTACCTACCTTCCTACCTACCTGTCTGTCTGTCTGTGTCTGTCTGCCTGTCTGCCTGCCTGCCTGTCTGCCTACCTACCTACCTACCTACCTACCTACCTACCTGTCTGTCTGTCTGTCTGTCTGTCTTTCTATCTATCTATCTATCTATCTATCTATCTATCTATCTATCTATCTATC
>JBCAUA010013484.1:0-13028 GCA_038406235.1 Peronia verruculata | reverse complement strand
GCTGAAGAAAAGGGAAAAGGTGAAAAGAGCCTAACTCTAGGAAGAAAAAAAAAAAAAAACACCTCCAGGACGCCCCCCCCCCCTTTAAATTGATTTTGATTTGATTATTTTGATTTGATTGGTTATGCACAAAAGTTAGTGGGGGTAGACTGTGAATGTATGAAACTAGAGCTGGTCAACTTCGACCAGTGGAATACAAGGTGGTGAGACTTGAGCTTGTTACCCGTAATTAGGTATTAAACGTGCATTATGGCATTTGTATAGTTTTATTTTCAACGCTTCTCAGGCGCGGAAAAGAGACTGAATATTGAAAGCGTTTCCTTCTCACCGTTAAGTTTTTGTATAGTACTGTGAAATCAGAATTCCCTGAACAGTTGCAGATGTAGCTCTGGTCGCTTTCCCCGTGTCATTCAATACACTTTTTCCGAAATTTTGTCCAGCGATCACCAGCTATCGGGAGCGCTGCTGGACACCCTGGATTTATGTTTGGCTTAAGCCTGGGCAGTTATCCACGAAAAATCGCTCACAAACTTGGAACGTATAGCAGCCTATATAAACCCCGTAGGATGAGATATCATGCCATAGACAGGTAGCAGTGAACACATAACACAATATTGTTATGTTATTTTTTTACGACTGTTGTGGACAGCTGAGATAACCACCACTACAGGACGTTGAAAAGCTTATAAAAACCATAACCATATCATGCCAAAAAAAAAAGGGGGGGGGGGGGACGCAGTGGCTCAATGGGTATGACGTCTGCTCATGGAGCGGCCGGAATCGACTCGCGGGTTCTGCATCGGGGGATGGAAGGATACGAAGATCGAAAATCCACATTTTTTTTTTTTCAGTGACTCAACGGTCCCCTGGCTTCCTGTGGTCTAGTCTTCTCGGACAAGGGCGAATATATCTTGGAGGTCCCGTGTGTACGTTACGCACGTTAAAGAACCCTTGGCAGTTCAAAATCGATGGAAGAGTAGGCCTGAGTGCCGATGTCCGCCCAAAATTTCCAAATTCTAAATTTCTACCCACAAAATTTCTCAGCAAAAAAAAAAAAAAATGGCAGCTTCTAAAAGCCGAGATAATCCTACTTCCTTAATATTGAAAGGCTTAAGAAAAACAAATATCTGCAGGCGATGAAAGCCGGTCAACGGTGGGATGTAGAAATGCGATCCTCAACGTTCCAGGATTGACATCATTCTCTTCTCTCTCTCTCTCTCTCTCTCTCTCTCTCTCTCTGTGTGTCCTTGCTGTCTTCTGTCCCTCTCTCGTTCCTCTCATTTTCTTGACCTGTAAACGTATCTGGCCGTGTTTGTCACGATAATGTAGCCGTGATCGTGCTGATGTACCGTTAAACCCTAACACAAACAAAACCTTCTTTTCTTATTTCTATATCTTTTCCTCGCCCTTTCACAATCCATTTCTTCCACTAATATCCTTAGGCAAAACCCCTTTTCTCTGGAGACTCTTTTTTTTTTTTTTCTCACATTGTCGCGATTTACTTCATTGATTTCTCTTTCTTTCTTTCTTTCTTTCTCTCTTTATTTATTTCTTTCTTTCTTTCCGTTCTTTCTTTCTTTCTTTTTTCTTTCTTTCTTTCTTTCTTTCATTCATTCATTCTTTCTTTCTTCTCTCTCTCTCTCTCTCTCTCCCCGTCTCTTCTCTCGCCTTGTAGTGTTCAAGGTTGAAGGTGAATGACCATTTTATTTTATGGAAGGAAGGCCAGCTGGTGGAACGATATTACCTTGGTGTGAATGTAAGTACTTGTGTGTGTGTGTGTGTGTGTGTGTGTGTGAGGGCGTGTGTTTGTGTTTGTAGTTGTAAGTGTGTGTGAGTGCATGCATGTTAAAGTCTGTGTGTGTCTGAATGTTTGTATCTTTGAGTGCGTGTATGTTTATATGTATGTCTGTGTGTATTTGTGTTACAAAAAGGGCGGGCGGGGGGGGGGTGGAGCGGAGGGAAGTGGGGAGAGGGGATTGGGGTTTAACATAACAATTCCCTCTCAAGGTCATCATTTCCCAATCACGCAAATCATTTTTCTTTTTTTTTTTTTTTACGTTTTGAGTTGTGCTGACCACTCGCTATACAAGTATATGAAATTTAACAGTCATTAAGGTTATTTTTTTTTTCCCCTTAAATTTAATACTTCCTATAATAATGTTTTTGTAGATCTCCTTTGTGAAAAAACGGCATTCACCCATTTGTTTTGTTTTGTTTTTTAAACACCTCTTACATCAAGTGGCAAAACTGTCTTTTCTTTGAGAACTTTTGCTTCGGGAAAAATCGAGATTTGCGGTACTTTCACAATCTCTTTTTTACTATATGAGAAACAAAATGCAGTTTTTCGATAATAAAACTGAGTGTTTTTTTTTTAAGAGAATCTTTAGAAGAATGAAGTGGCGTAGTAATAATGACTCGCAGTCAATTAAAACTTTAAATTAAATCTTACAACGATTTTTATCCACATGGGGAACGTTTTGTTTAGCCCAAGGAGCTTATACTGCTATACTGGAGAGCGGACTCATCTCGCGTACCAGTATTTTCTTATGGTTATCATTTTTATTTTTTGTCTATGTATTATTATTTATATTATATTATTTATATTATTTTTTTTTAATTTAAAATTAGTTATAGTAGTGGTAGTAGTAGTTTTTTGTGATCATTTTTCAAATGACATGAAGTAAAGGGATTAAAAAAAATTTTTTTTTTATAATCTCTTTTCACTGCTTGCACAACACCTCTTTTGTCTAGCAAAGAGAAGAAATAGAGCTGGACTGGACGATCTCCCACTGAGTTAGATAATTACTATCTCGTAAAACCTCTCAATTCACATACTTTCGTGAGGTGAAAAAAGTTTTAAGCTAGCTTTGAGATCCGGCAGTCAAAGACTCATTTGTTTTATACCTACTTACTTTCATTTGAAACTCTTCATAATATTGTATAATACGTGTACAATAAAGTCAGATGGTAACCATCAGATATCATTTTCGGGCCGAAACTTACAATTATTATTACTATTATTATTATATTATTGTTATTAATTATTATTAAATATTATTATGAATTATTATGATCATTATATAGCCTTTCAGTCCTATGCTATGCAAGTGAGATTGTCTCGGCTTTCAAGGGCTTGCCCTGATTTTGATGAGTGTTTGTGGGTAAAAATTGGGAATTTAGAAAGTTTGCTGTGACAGTGGAGTCTCCAACTACACTAATACGATGTTAAACTGTCAAGGGTTTTGTGTGTGTGTGTGTGTGTGTGTGTGTGTGTGTGTGTGTGTTGATATATTCACCCTTATCCGAGAAGGCTAGGCGTCGGACTTTTCTACAGTGGAGTCTCCACCTACACTAATACGATTTTTAACTGTCAAGGTTTTTTTGTGTGTGTGTGGTGATATATTCGCTCTTATCCGAGTAGGCCAGACTTCGGATTTTTCTGCATTAGAAGTCAGGGGACTGTTTAGTGACTGAAAAGCATACAGGTTCTAATATTCAAGTCTTTTCCATTCTTGACGAAAGGATCCGAGACTCCATGACTTTTTTGGGGGGCCAAGTAACAATCGTCCATCCGACGACCAGAGCGACCCAGCCCTACGTGCTATTTTCGGAACATGAATAAATGTATCACATGCAGAAACTCTGACACCTTCGCACTGAATTGTTCCGACAACTGACGGGCTGAGTAAAGTAATTGTCGGTTCAGGTCACTGATAATTTCAAACCCCCCTCCCTCGTTCTCAGTGATTCGAGGCCTGCTGGTGGTTGCATGATTGACTGACGGACTCATAGATAAATGGATGAATGGATGAGTGGTTCTAACTGAACGGTCACTGACACAGGCAGTGAGGTGCGAAGTATGTTTTTATACCCACGCCTCCTAAAATTCTTCACCCATCCCCCCCCCCCCTTCCCTCTCCAGCCACCCTCTAGGTCATCGGCCGTTACGGACTGCCAGAGATGACCTCGACCCAGCGGGCCAAAGTGGTCTACCAGTTATACATGTATTATGAGAAAGAGTACTTGACTATTGGCTGCGGTGGTCATGTCACACTTTGGCCCAAGCCTTTTACAGCTCTAGCACACTTCGATTATGGCCTGTTTGCCCACACCGGCCCGGGTCATTTACAACTAACGCACACTAGATATTGTCACCTGTTTCTTGACAGATTATTCTTAGAAAACTCCGGTTTAGGTTTGCGATTTTACTCTTAAAATACAATGAACGAAATGCACTATTTTAAAAAAAGGAAAGTAATGCATCAGGCTAATCTTCCTTTTTCTTCCAGTATGGTGGTTGCTTAAAAATTCCGATAGATGGGGAAATAATAGAACTCATGATAGAGGCGTGTTTTTCTTTTTTTTTTTTTTTTTCTAAATTCGGCTTGCAATTCCGCTCATCACGTGAAATACCCTTTACACGGGGACAATGTATAATTTGATACACAAGGTCAAAATCATGTAGAGATATACAGGTTACTTGAAAACGGTAAAGCTTTTATTTGATATATATATACATTATGACCGTGAATTCGTAGCGTTGCTAAGGAAAACTACGTGTTGAATGTCACTGAACTTTGGCGGTCATTTTCTCGCTAAATTTATCTGCAGCAGCAGGAGACCTGTATCCATTTTAACTGCAAATAACTCGACTTTTTCACCAGCAGAAATGGAAACGAATAAGCTTGATACTCCCCCAAACTGATGTGCGCCTGATTTCATCGTGTCGCGTCTCATATGGGTTAAACAACGTAATGTCTCGAGGCCAGCCAGGATGCATGAGTCAGAAGTCCCTGTGGCTATGTAGTTAGGCATCTGCCACTCGGCAACGAACTCATGTGCTGGCCCCCGCGGGAGCCCGGGATATATATATACGTAGATTCTTTTGCTCCCACCTGCAGGCTGTGAAAGCCCACCATCGGTGGGATCCCATGGAATGCCATCCTCGACGTCCCAGGGGTGACATCTCTTTTCTCTCTCTCTCTCCTTGCTCCTGTCTTCTGTCCTGCTCTTTTTCCTATTTTCTCCTTGACGTCTAAACCTATCTCACCATGTTTGATACAATATAGCCGTGATCGTGCTGATATGCTGGTAAACACAAACAAATAAACAAGCAAAAAATTCATCTGATAGGCGCCGTGGGTTCGAATTTCAGATCTTGACATCGGGGGGATGACAAAGATTCAAAGATTAAAAGCCTGCATTTTTGTTCAGTGACAAAGTCCCCTGGCTGCATCCTCAGACATGGAGAAATATATACTACTCAAAGGTATAAAAAACACGTTTTCAAAAGCTCAGAAAAAAAGAAACGTTTGAAAAAGTTTAAGTCCGTCCATCCATCCATCCGTCCATTTATCCATCCTTCCTTCCTTCCATCCATCCATCCATCCATCCACCCATCCATTCTCTATCTATCCATCTATCTATCTATCTATCTATCTATCTATATATCTATCTATCTATCTATCTATCTATCTATCTATCTATCTATCTATCTATATCAATATGATTGCCTGTCTCCCTCTCTCTTTTTTATTTATATCGATCGTACGGTCTATAAATATGCTCGCCAGTGTGTCTGCATGTCTAATTTTTTGCCTTCCTCTCTCTCTCTCTTTCTCTCTCTCTCTCTCTTTATCTATCTGTGTATGTGTGTGTGTTTATCAGTCTGTGTCTATCGACCTCTTTGTCTGCCTGTCTATATGTTTCGGCTAGGTTGAAACAACATTATATCAGCTTGTTAAAATGTTCTTGATGTAGGGTTCTAGGAATGAAACAATTGCCTAGTAAGAAACGAATTATATAGCAGCCAATGACAAACGACCAGGATGTTATGCTCAATGTGGGCCTACAGCATCAGCGCTATGTAGGAAATTCTTGGCAGTCAGATAGAAGAGATGGAGGAAAATGTCTTCTAAACTACAGCTGGTGTTGCTGGGAATAGCGATATGTGCATTTCTCCTTGTCTGTGGAACTAAAGGTAAACACACACACACACACACAGACACACACACACACACACACACACACACACACACACACATGGCCAGATCTCACATCCATGACTTGGAGTGTGTTGACTGCGCTCTTTTTGTGTGTGTGTTGTCTACATTTGAATGAGTTTACTCCAAAACAAAGTCTTCTTAATAAAAATATACTTTGCTTCATATTCAGAAAATTTATTTTGATTTCGTCCATTTTCCTGTATTTTATTTCATTTATTTTTGTGGTGTTATTGCTTTGCTGATGTTGTTTTCTCTCTCTCTCTCTCTCTCTCTCTCTCTCTCTCTGTGCATGCCAGTTTGTCACAGGCCCACCCCGCCTCGACTGTGCCCTGCATGATAGAAGTTATTACTCTCAAAAAGAGTAAATGAATGACTGATTGATTAGATGAATTGAATTTTATTTTTCAGTTGTTTCTAATGAAAGAACATTCATTGTTGAAATTTTACAGAGTAATTTGCTTTGATTTGCAAACAAAAAAGGAAGAAACATTGAACAACACAAGCTGAATTGATATTTTAGAAGGACTCTATCTCTACACCACCAATTTGAAGGTGGAGAATAAAAAACTTAAGTTACAACTACAGTTTTAAAATGCTGTAATTATGACTGTCATCAATACTCAAATACTTATTTCAAGACATAATTATACAGATCAATACAGTTTGTATGAAAAACATGTTCATTGCAATTGGAAGTAATGAGAAGAGTAAATTGAAGGGTCCAAATTAATGTAGGCATACAAAAATATTCTAGAGTAAGACAAATAAACTGGTAGGCCCTATAACAAACAGGGCTTGTGACAAACTGGGCCTCTGACAAACTGGGCAGCCCCCGGGAGGTGACAGTTTGACAGATTCACTATGTATTTTCCTTCGACAGCTGGCTACCTCTTGGCTGTTAATCTGACGGATCAGTACGTTTTCAGCCTAAATCTGATGATTTTTCTACGTCCGCTTATTCTTTGAAAAGATAATAGCTAGCCTGTTCTTATATATTTTAGACATATTTTGCGATGCAATCCATGAAGCTCATAACATGTGAAAGTGTGGCAACTAGTTTTTCTGGCTTTCAGAAGTTTCATATAATGAAATGCTACTCTTGTTCCATGTTTGGTAATGGGAGACGTCATGCTGTCTTTCTGCTTGTTCCCTTCTGTCTGGGTATGGGTGAAAAGATTGATGTTTCTAGCATAATAACAACTGAGATCTCGTGTGTGGCTTTGAGCGGTCATTGTCTGATGACTGGGTGAAGGAATGAGCGACATCGCCTGCGTTATCTGTGCTGGAGTCGGAATCAGCTACCGTGTCGGTCGAAGATGCAGTCTAAGTGTGTGTGGTAGTTTTTATTGGTGTCAAGGCTTTGTGTGTACCAATTGGTAGGCTACTATTGTTGCTGACACTGTCGCCTTATTACAACGTCTTCGTTCTGAGGCAAACAGTGTTCGCACACAGCGCATTCATCGGCGGTGATGTGATGTGTTATATGAAGTCCAGATGTTGGCACTCTACACATTTTAGTGCACCTTCCAGAGTAGCACGTCGAATGGTTTTTCGCAAGTAGGCTAACAGATCTAGATCTAGATTCTCATAACACATTTAAGCATCACGCTACTGGAATGTTTATCAGTCTGGTCATTCTCTGTATTATTTTACACTGTAGTAAATCTCTAAATTTGACTTGAAGTTGGCACAAGAAAATTGGCGCTGTCCAGCAAGTTTGGCATTCTTGATCCTCCCATCACACTATTTGCGACATAGTTTACTATGGAGCATTCCAGTTGCTGGTCAGAGGAATGCTCTGTTATTAATATATTTTCCCCTTTATTTGGATAAAATAGGTTTTAAAGAGCGGGGGTGGGGGGGGGGGTGCGATTTCTAATGAAATGAAACTCCTGGCGAAAAAAAAGAAAAAAAAAAAGTCTTAACAAGAAAAGTCATCAAATCCAATAGGCCTATCACTCGTGCGAATAAGTCTAATGGAAAAATGTTGACATAGCAGAATTATACATTAATCCATGACTTAAGACTGGAAAGCAGAAAAGAATTCGTTGTTCCAGAAATTTTATACAAAATTTGAATCACTCCAAAGTTTTTAGTATTATTAATTATGGTATAGAACAGGAGGAAATACTTACACACTTAGAAACCAAATTCTCGATGTGTGTTGTTGAGGAGAACCAGGGCTTTTATTTCATTCATGTTATACGTCTGGATCTGAAGCAAATATGAACTCTATACAAGACTGTAAATTTCACTGACCTGCGTGGACAAGCCGTGATCAGCAGGAGCGGCCTGTGGGGCCCTGCCGGAGGAGGGGGGGGGGGGTGATGGTCAGCCACATGTGAACTAAGTGCACCTCCCAGAGAACAGAGAATGTAAATGTTGTCACCCTCTAAAAGCTATAATATTTACTTACAACAATCTGATATTATCACTCAATCTATGGTTTGACAGAAAATATGAAGAAAGTTGATGACTAATTTGATATTTTTTTTCTTAAATTAATTTTTCTTCAGATTGTTTAGTTTTGAGTTCTTCTTTGTGGAAACATGGCCTACTAAATTGGGTCCTCCTCTGTTGTGTTCTTTTTTCTTGACTTTCATCCTTGAACAACACGTGGAAAAGTTGATGTATCTTGTGATACCATGGTTTATACGTCAGTGGCAATAAAAGATTTTGGCGATACAGTAGCCTAGGTCTGTACAGGGGGATGCAGTGGCTCAATGGGTATGGTGTCTGCTCATGGAGAAAACAGGCCGGGATCAACTCGCAGGTTCTGCATCAGGGGATGACAGGACACGAAGATTGAAAACCTGCATTTGTTCAGTGACTCAATGGCCCCCTAGATTCCTGTGTGTAGGGATGTCTGATGTCTAGCCTTCTCAGATAAGGACGAATATATTTAGGAGGTCCTGTGTGTATGTTACGCATGTTAAAGAATCCTTGCCATTTGAACAAAAAAATTGATGGAAGAATAGGTGGAGTGCTGCTGTCCAGGCAACATTTCCAAATTCCAAATTCCTACCCACATAATTTCTCAGCAAAATTGGCAACTTCTAAAAGCCAAGGTAATCCTAATCTATACAGTGGTCCTCGCCTCAGGTCAACGGGAGACCAAAAAGCAGTCTCTTAGGTGCAAGGACCCTTGAACAGATTGAATGTTTACGCAATCTGCCTGAAAAAGGATAACTTTCTCAATTCTATGTGTGTGCACTAGTGTGTGTGTATGTGAGTGCCCATTTGTTTCTGTGTGCCTGTGTGTTGTAATTAGATCCAAGCTTCTTCACCTTTCTTGGTTTCAAAAATACCCTTAAAGTTTGACTGAGTTTTGACATGATGGTATCATTGCTGAATAAAACCATGATACCGCTAGTTATCTCACGGACAATCATCCGGATGACTCCATCAATTTCTAACTGCCGAAGGCTCGTTAATCGCTAGTAACGTACACACCAGGGATCTCCGAAGTACACGGTATATTCGAACTTATCTGAAGGGGCTAGATAGAGATAAATCCTGATCAGATTTACTCGCATATATTTCACGTCTCATGAATGACATGATATGTCTTTCCATAATTTGCTGAAAGTGAGAACCTTTCAAAAGTCAACAATTTTATTGTTCATCCTTTGGCCAGCGCGATGTCCTCTGGGCTGGTTTGGAGCACAGTGTCAGTACAAATGTCATTGTTTGAATAACAAAGCCTGTAACAGAACGACCGGTTGTCCTGAGAAATTCTGTCAAACAGGCTGGTTTGGTCCTGGATGTCAGTACGGTAAGTATGTTTGAGCTGATGTAAATCTTAAATTCAAAATTTCACGGTTTCAGTTACTGTATGTGTTTGTTTATGGTACATTTTAGTTATTAATACGTGCTCATGTGGCCAATAATAAGTTTAAGATAATTGGCAAGAAAATGAATGTTATTAGATAATTTTTTGATATAGTGTAAAGACAGGGGTGTGGCATGAAAAGTTACATTGAATATAGGGAAAGAGCGTAAGGGGGGGAGGGTGAAGATCAATTGACATAAACGGAAAAATAAAATAATCATGTTTTTGTTTATTTTGTTTGTTTGCTTTTTGAATGTTCATAATCTGTGTTTTTCCGTCTAACTATTTGGCATACAGCACCATTCAGTTACATCACTTTATATTCATCCGGACCATTGAAAGAATTGTAGATTGCTGCTTATAGCTTAAATAGTGTCATATTAATATTACTGATATTAGTGTTAACTTTTTAAATGCTGAAATTGTCAAATCTGACCGCTGTTTCCCACAAAGAGACAGAGAAATCTCATGATAAGAACGGTTATTATTTAAGTACCATGAGCATATAGGCCTACTGGGGGGACAACAGGGCTGAGAAAGATCACATGTTGTTATATCATTGATAGTATTGACAGATCTGGAGAATTGTTTCTCAAGATAAAAGTAAACTGAATGCACATGGTAAATGCCAATAAAATCCCAACTATTAGAATTGCCTTTGGCGGACTCAGCATGAACTAATTATTTTGTTCTTATAGCAGTCACCGCCAGGATTAATGAAAATAAACTTTGAAACTGACTCATACGTTGTCTACCAGGGATTTTCACAGCTGCTCTCTTACAGTCTCCAGTCTAAAATGCTACATGGGAATGTTTTATGTAAAATTATGAAGGTCTGAAGAGACAATTTTATGCTGATCTCATGTTTCTGTTGCTCGTTAGTGCTTCCTGTTTTCCGCCCCTTACAATAACAAAATGCAAGTCTAAGTGTGTCATGTAATGTATGCACTGTCGTGCTTTATCTGATTCTCAGTGGATCTTGTTGCTCATTGGACTACATCATTAACCCCAAGCTGGCTGTGTGACAGCAATGATAACACCTGTATGAATGATGAACAACAACAACAGGTCACTGTGACCTTCAACCGCTCATTTATTTTTACATGGCTCAGACTGGTGGTCAATAATCCTGGTAAATCCTTGTGTCTCTCTAGTATTACTGTTTTCGTTGATGAGTATGAAGCCAAATGTTGCATATAAAAATCTGCATCATAAGTACATGTAGCCTGTCAGTAAAGTATTTCAGAAACATGTGGGTGATTTTCTGGAGTATAATAAAATGTTGCCCACAACATATGGAACAGTCATTACATTTATTCCTACCAGAATTCTGTCCCTATGATAATGACTCATTTTGAATTTCCACTACTTACATAATTATCACCCACAGGTTTATGGTTTATGATACAAATATTTGTTGTACTGAGATTTTGTTGTTGTTGTTCTTTTAATCCCATTTTATTTTTTCTCTTGTCTTTGGGAGGCAGGTGGGTTGGAAAGTGAACAAGCATTTTTATTGTCCATGATTTGAAAGATAAAACAACAGCTGATGACTATCCTCGGGGGAAACTTATCTTCTATAGACAAAACAGTTAAAGATTACTTTTTCTGAGAAAGAGATCTCTTTTAACTGTATTTTCTATCCTCTTCTGGACACTAGCTGACGTAATCTAGAAATCTTGGGTTACAGTATACCTCAAAGACAATACCTCTACCTGAAAGAACTTTGCCATATAACATTCTGAATTGAGAAGTATATTCACATTTGCCCAGATGAAAAAAAAAAAGTTTTCATCTAGCAAATGTATGTGTATTTCATCTTCAGGGTTACGTGATTCATTCAAGCTTGAGTTCTTGGAAAATAAAAGTAATAATGAGCCTATGCCGTGCTCAGATGGGGAAACTGCTATGATCACAGACACGACAGTGGACATTCATTGTAAGCTTGACAAACCTGTACAGGAAATTCTTGTGTCCGGTGTTGGAGTTCAATCCCTGTGTTCCCTGTACGTGAGTGGAGGTAGGTTTTTTTTGTTTGTATATAGACATTGTGAAATTATGTTAAACATAAACTGATTCTTTATTACTCATGTCCTTAATTGTCATATGTCGACTGTTATTAAGTAAATATTTTTAATCCAAGAGATATTTAGAGGTAAAATATATATGCCTTTCTATAAACAAGTGGCAGTTCTGTGTTGTTTAACTTCCTTCCTTTAGTGAATGGATTTTGGATCATCTTTCTTAACATGAAAATCCATTGCTAATTTAAATAATATTTATTCGATGGATGTCTTCAAAATGTATTTTTGCTCGCCTGCTTATAAGATATAAGACGTCAAATAAGCTTTCAGATGAATTTACTAGAGTATGCTTTGAGAAATATTAATTGCAGCTTTGATATTTCACTTTTGGTGATATTAGCAATAATTTTGAAGAGGAGAAAAAAAAAATGGGGGGGGGGGTGGTGGGGGAATTGACTAAATTTTTATTATAGCAGTAATAGATAGTGGAAAGTGATGTTGTTCTGGTTAGCTACAAGTATTCTTTGTTTAATTTTGCTTCTGCAAATATCCTAATTTTTTAAAATGTAACTATCAGTTTATATTTTTTATATTCAGGTAGAATATAACTGTCAACAGGACACAACCAGATAACCATTAGGTTTTGAGCAGATAATAATGAAATAAAACAGTAGCAACAACAACCATCACATAAAAAGACAACAAAAATAAAAGGACTCAATTTTGTAGGTCGAAATGTGGCTCTGAAACAGAGTACAACACAAACGAGCACTGCCAAGAAAAGAACATCTGACAAAGCCGTGGATGGTAACACCACAGAAAATCCTAAGAGGGGAAAAAGCTGCATCCAAACAAAAAGGGAAACTACTCCCACATGGATGGTGACTTTTACACAACCTGTGGAAATATCCAGATATATCCTTTATAATAGAATTGGTGAGATTAGTCTGCAGTTTTCTACATATAACTATCAAAATTATTGTGAGTTGAACAGTTTGATCTTATGTTGATGATAAATTGTTGTTATATCCATTTCTGTGAAGATCATTTTAAGAAGCAATGTCATAAAGACTCTGATAATGCATATTAATTTTTTTTGTCTTCTTTTTTTTTTTTTTTTTTAATAAAATGAAGCTGAAACTTCTTTCTGTCTTCTAGTAAGGATAA
>JBCAUA010013473.1:0-13029 GCA_038406235.1 Peronia verruculata | reverse complement strand
CACACACACACACACACACACACACACACACACACACACACACACACACACACACACACACACACACAAAGTCAATGCCAGTTTCTTATCTTGACCACAAGCAGAAAGTACCGTGCTAGGAAAAATCAAATTTGAAAACATTTGGAGTTTCAGCAATTTCATCTTGCGCCAGTAAAGACAAGGAAGGGTGAAAAGCAGGCTACTCTTTCGCATTGTTATCAATTGCCAAAGTATTTAAAAGAGGAAATTTATACAAATTAGCGTTAAATTAAATGCAGTATCCACCGACAGGCATCGATTCCATTTGTTTCATGTACATCAAAATTAACACTTCCATCATCATCACTAATTTCATTTAGTTTTTCCTTCGCTATCTTGGCATCTCAGGTGAATTTAGTGGAGGATGTTCCAGTCGATTTGGCCCTTAAATTTTGCACATCTTTGGTGAATGGCCCAAGTCCCTGCTCGTTTGTAACTGCCTGTATGCTGTCTATAGTTAAAGCACTTTTGCATGACATAAATTATGTCAATTTACATTGCTTTCATACATTTTTGTAATGATTTTATTCTATGCTGGTGCTATATGTTGATCATTGTGATTTATCTTATGTGTATTCAATTTTTAACACATTGAGTGCAACAGATGGTTGTTTCTTTCTTTATTAGCGCATTAAGTTATACAGTCCGTCTTAGATTTACGACATTTCAACAGAATGATTCATTTCACGCTGCGTTATGGTGATGTGTTATTTTATGATTCATGTATAATGGTCTTCTTTTGTTGTTATTGTTAAGCAACCTCATTTACTTTTGTTTGCTAAATGCTTTCGTGCACGAAAAGAGACATAAAGTTTAATTACAGTTTGAATGAGATCCTCCATTTTTTTTTGTTTTGTGTACGTGTGTGTGTGTGTGTGTGTGTGTGTGTGTGTGTGTGTGTGTGTTTGTCACAATATATTTAATATTTAGTAGAATTTCCTCATCTTTTGTTTGAGTCATGTTATATGTTATAATATTGATGTGGAAAGAAAACTATTTAACGAATAAAACGAAAATCTTGAGTTATGGGACAAATTTACATGCACAATATAAAGTATGAATAGTAATGGCTGTAATTATTTTAGAAGGATCATGGATGCAAATTCTGTTACATCATAATACATCTAAAACATAATGCCGTTATTGCAAATTTGAAAATATTTTATTTACCAGCAAACCTCTGTATATAATAATAGTAAGCTCACTTTTCATTCCCCTTTTCCACTTCATTGGCCATTTATGTTCGAGCGCGATTAACACAAGGTCAGTAATTACGCACATGTATGTAATTATACCTGTGTCGTCTATGTAGGCCTACATAGTGCATCCAGCATAGACATGACGATACAGAGAAAAAGAGGAAACACACCTATGGACATAATACATGGAAGAGAGAAAGAGTCTTCTACCTTTACTTTGATTCTGCACGGATCTTCGTTTTCTTCTTTTATTTGATTATGTGTGGAGGCTGATAAGAAATTCAAAAGCCCTTTTAACTCTCTTTGGAAGCACACCGTTTAAAGAATTTTTTTTTTTTTACATTGAAAAACCTCATTTAGTTTTTCAAAATTAAAAAAAAAAAAAGAGAGAGAGAGAGAGAGATCGCCTAGGTTGATGACAGACCTAGACCATGATTTATGGATGACAGTATTTTTAGTTTAAAATATCGAAAGCTGAACCCCCATGTCTAAAGCTACACGATACGGACTTGAAACTTCAACGCAACATGACAATGACACGGACTTATTAAATCCGGCTCGACTGAGACACACACTGCACAGACGTAAGCGTTGGTCGAGATATTGACTTTTTTCTTTACATGTTCGAGGTCATGTCAAGTCTAAAAGCAAACTACCCGTTGAATTAATTATGTTCTTTGTTAGTTCAACATTATTAATGACGTGGAGGTAACTTCTCTTGGGGGGGGGGGGTTGGCAATTAAAGATATTTTACACCCGACGACGTAGCTAGTCATGGCCAATACAAAATATTTCTAGTTGGCATACAAAGTGTATTATTAAAAGTTTAACAAAAAGCACGGACGAGTCGAGCATACGCAGTGGTTGTGTGTTGCAAGTTGAAACACACCTTTCGTTAATTAATCCACTGGCATTATTAAACTGTATTTAACTGATTTGTAATAATCTTAGATTGTTAGAGTGTCTCATTAATGATAAAAAATATTATCTATGTCACGTAATGGAAATAACAAGGATAAACAAGTTTGTTATTTGTTGCAATCCCATTATTCAATCATTAACATCTCTCTCATCATTATCATCTCTCTCTCTCTCTCTTTCTCTCTCTCTCTCTCTCACTCAAATGTCTCGATCCTCTCTCTCATTCCCTTACTCGGCATACCGCCCCCCCCCCATTACCTCTTTTGTTTCCCCCTCCTCTTTCAAGATAAGAGTGAAAGAATAAATATGACGGTTAGAACAATGTAAATGACTGAATAAAGAAAATAATGACGTGAAGATGACCAAAAAAGAGACAAAAGCATATAAAAATTTCAATAATAGAAAAATTGTAAAATGAGTAGGGGCCTACCTATCTGATGATGACAACGTAAATCGGTCCAGTTCCTTGCATAAAGAAAATCATCAAATTCGTAGCATTTCCGGAGAAGGTCAATTTGGCAGTCTATGGCACGGTCATACCCATCACGATTTGATCTAATAAATAAATAAATATAGGATATATACATACTAGGCCTACATATATGTATATATATAATGTATATACATATACATTATATTTATATATAATGAAATGATTTGAAAAGTAATTTGTCTGTAATCTAAACACACTAACAAGATACATCATTTGAATGGAAATTGGGAAAAGATTTTTTTAAAAAATTATATAGAATCAATGTAAACATATTGTGTTAATCAAAATAAAAGTAGTCATTGTGTTACAGATTCGACAAAGGCAAGAGCACCTTTTTTGTTGTTGTTGTTGTTTGTTTGTTTGTTTGTTTTGTTTTGCTTAAGGACATATCCTTATCTCTACTGACTACTTCATCTGACTACTTTTTTCTTTTAAACATTGCAAACTTAATTTGTTATGTGCCCATTTAAAACAGCTTTAACACATCAAAGACAAGAGGCTCACAAAGAAGAACGGAGGGGAACAGAAGGAATACAGATCTCATGCATTGTACTTACGCACTGCAAAGCTCGGAGAGAGATTCAGTAGACAGTCCTTCTCCAAAAAAGCACAGTTCATATTCAATGTCAGATGGAGGACAGAACTGGGCTGAAACTGGGATAAAAACACTCAAAGTTTTTCAACGTCTGTTTTTAATCACATTAGTTGTCTAAAATAGCCTATTTATTCAGATGAAAACACTAATACATCGTCTATTATTCAGCTAAGGAGATAACATTTTCCAATAGGATAAACTCTGCTAAGTAAAAGCACAAGAATTCCTTGTTAAAATTAGAAGCAAATAATAATAATAAAAGGTTATATATCAAAGTGTCGTAAATGCTAGCAAAACCTCATAAACACTGATTCGGTTATCTCTTGTAGTTGTTGTTGTTGTTTTCGTTTCGAAGCGAGAAGATACAGGCGAAGAGATCACCTTCAACTGAAGATTCGCTATTTTCAGATACCCTGACCTCTTCTAACGTGAGAAAAAGTGGTTGGGGCCAGAAACATGTAGCTTATCTTCCATAACGGCACCAATATGTACCACCAGAAGGCCGTAGAGAAAGATTATGAAAGTTCAATTGTTATTTTCTGAAAGTGTAACCCCCCCCCCCCTTTTCTCCTTTTTCCCCCTAAGGGTTTTTTTTTTTTTTTCCTGAACCAATTGACTTCAGATATTCATAATATTCTTCATAGGATGTGTTTCAAGAATATACATCCCCCCCCCCCTCGGGGGGGGGGGGGCTATAAATAGATTCTCTGATTCCACCTACAGGCAGTGTAAGCCCGCCATCGGTAGGGTGTCTTCTATGGAGTGCCATGCTCGATTTTCCAGGGAAGACATCTCTTCCCTCTCTCTCTCTCTCTCTCTCTCTCTCTCCTGTCTTCTGCCCCGCTTTCTTTCCTCTCTTCTCCTTCATATTGTCATGTAAATGTATCTACCGTTTTTGACACAATGTAGCCGTAATCGTGCTGTGTCGTTAAACCCCAACCCAACCCAACCCAGCAATATGCGTAATTTTTTTGTAAATTTTAATCATAGTTTCGAAGGAAAATTGAGTATGTGGCCGAAAAATGAGAAATGTACAGATCGGTCAACCTACAGATTTAAAAATGTATGACAGACATTGTGTGGTATAAACTAAAAGCATATATATATTTATATATATTTTATAACTGTGCCAAATTCCAGGCGATTATATTGAACATTCTTGGAGCCTTAGGCGTTTGAAAACCGCTGATTTTTAAGATGCAAATTCCAAGATTACGGCGTTGTCATGGCAATCGGATACATTAAAAAAAAAAAAAATCCACGCTTTTCCTCTAATTTGAGCATGCTAAATCTGAATTTGAAGCTTAAAATTTCTTAAGTTCAGTCGCTCAAAAAGTCATTGTAAGGACTCGTACCAAAAATCTATTCACGGTTCTCTCGGAAGTCGCTGTGGTCATGTTGTTTGGCGCCTGCTCTGTGATGAATAACGCATATCGTGGGTTGTAGGTTCGATTCGCGGATACTGTCGGGAATATAAAGATTAAAATCGGCTTTTTTTTTTTTTCCTGCCTCAACGGTGTTCTGGACATGGAAGTCGTCGTCTAGAATTTCAGATAAGGGCTAATATATTTCAGAGGCCCTGTCACGCGCGTTGAAGAATTCTTGGCAATAAAAAAAAAAAAAAAATCGATGAGAAATAGGCGTAGTGTAGCTGTTAGGGAAATTTTCCACATTCCAAATTTCTATCCACAGAAATTCTCACCAAAGGCAGGCAGGCACTTAAAGTCGAGATAATCCTATGGTCTTAAGATTGAAATGCTTGAGAAAACAAAACAACAACAACAACAACAACAACAACAACAACAACGAACAGTCCTCTCTCCCTCTCTGTTTGCTGTCTGTTTCCTATGAATAGACAGACAAATAGGTTCATGGCTGGGTTCACGCTTAGAAAATAATCTTAGAAGTTAAAAGAAATTTATTACGACTTTTGATATTCTTATTCTCATCTAATTTCCTGCCACGTGTCACTTATTTTTCAAATAATCAAATTCGATAAGAATTTTTTTTTCCCTCTCTCAGTTCTTTGCACAGTTCCGTTCCATTTGTGTTGACTTTAAATAAAATACTGTGACTTCTGTCAAAAAAAAAAGAAAATCTATGCTGTGTCTCGGTCTATAAGCAGTGTGTGTTTTATAAGGGTCTGCATTGCATGGGGCTCCAATCAGTCAATAATTTCTGGAGTTTGTTTTCGAATTTCATATATCTTTGCCAGCTGTATCGACAGCAATACAATCCTGAAATATGACGAAATACTTCATTTAATACTTTTCTCGAGTTAAAGTACTTGCACATTATTACATGTTCACTAGAATATTTTGCACAATTTTGACATACAAGCATGAATATTTAAAGACAATGGACTATTGATGGATCACAGAATATATAGGAGATGATCTTCTCTCGCCCCTCCTTTTCTGCAATCCGTGTCTGCACAGATCATGTTTGTTTGTTTGTTTGTTTGTTTTTCCAGTTTGTTGCATTTTTAAAATGGGAATACAGAGTATCTTCCATGGCAACGGAGCGAGGCCTTCTTCACTTGAACGACATAGTTTTGTTGTTTTTGTTGTTTGACCTCTTGGGTGGTTGTTGGAAGGAAATTATTAGTCTCTTTTGTCAAGAGAGAGCGAGAGAGAGAGAGAGAGAGAAAGCCAAAAAGTAATTTAGCCGACAGTTACCTATTGAAACTATCAAAAGAAATACACATAGTGCTAAGCCTGACATTTTCCGTTGTTGTAGTTCCTGCTATTTTCTATGGAAGACCGTAGTGACCAACCATATCACTTCTCTTTGCCAGGCACAAGGAGTGTTGCCTAAACATAGTAAAGGGGGGTGCGGGGGGGGGGGGGGGAGGAATCGCATCTGAGCCATTTGCTTGAAATATACACCATGAACAATTCCACAAAACTATTGTATGAAGATAATGATTTCTTCTTAATGATATAATTTTATGAAAATGTTGGGTGATTAGTCTTTTGATTGACCAAATGCGTTTCTATTTTCTTTTGACGGTTTGCTCAACACGTCTCGTGTGCGGCAAAGGGAAGACATGAGGCTGTACCCGAAGATCTCTCATTCAATACAAGAGTCGAGTTTCGAGAAAATGGCAGGGATACCTTATGTTTCACTTGATTTATAGATAGAGCTATCTCTATTAAAGCATAAAACAAATATCTAGGCATTATTCCATACTGCGTCCCAAATAAAAGACCACCGCAACTTCTACCAAGAAAGGTGTCACAAGTTGTGCCTGTTGTAATATATGCTGATTGGGTTGTCTGTTTTTCCGATTAGAGATCAGGATGTACGGAGAAGTTAGTGCGGGGTGGGACAGGCGAGAGAAGAGATCACCTGTAAACTACAGATACTTCTTTCTGTGATGTCCCTCCTCAATCTTTCATATATAAAGTGTCCGAAGATTATTTAAAGTGATAGCAAGAATGGACTTCAAATTCCAAAAGTTACACCCGCCTTTTCCCCATCTCTCTCTCTCTCTCTTTCTTTCTTTTTTTCTAGCTCTGTCCATTTCTTTTCTTTCAGAGAAGTACACAAGCACAATACTGAACGTTCAAAGATATTTCAAAGAGATGTATAATGTAGTAAATTTATTCTGTGTATTAGTACTTGTGTTCTTATTCAATATTCACAAAGTAAACAGTGTGCCACCTTGGCGTTTTCTCAAGATCCAGTTCTTGGGTCACTTATGGTTCATTAATTTTTTTTTTCTCCCTCAGATCTGCAGAAAAAAAAAAAAAAGCCCGGAATGTCCCGAGAACTCCACATTACTATATCGTGAGCTCAGTTCTCTGTTGCCGTATCTCCATTTTTCACATTTTGAGAAAATTGATGAGTTGTATTTAGCAACTATTTCTGTAAACAGGAGGTATGACAAATGCTTTTCACAATATACCTGTTTGGGCAAGTGATCGGTGAAATGACTACAGTATAATGGTAGATTTCCTATCCCTTTTTCACATGACATATATATATATCTATATCTATATCTAAATCGCCCAAAATGGAGATAGGACAACAAAGAACTGAGCTCGCGATATTGTAGTAGGAATAATAATTATATATTAAAAAGGGAACTTACATTTTGACTATACTACTAGGTCTGTATTCATATGAGATTAGACTGTTCTAAAAAAAAAAAAAAAGGATAACTAGTGATTTGAGCGACACTTACCTGTTGAAGCAATCAAAAGAAAAAGTACAAAACACGTCATTTTCCTTTGTTAGTTTCTATGATTTCCGTTTCAACAAGACTAACGAGTCGCAAGAAACAACACTTTGACTGACAAATATATTATGAAGTTATTTTAAGCAAATATATAACTTATGAAGCAAAATGTTCCCCAGTCACCTTTTCAACAAATGTATTATACATGTAAACGTGTGAGACTGTCTGTGTGTGTGTGTGTGTGCATGTGTGTGTATCTGTGTGTGTTTGCGTGTGTTTATGTATGTATGTATGTATGTATGTATGTATGTGTGTGTGTGTGTGTGTATGTTCTGAGTGTCGGCATGTTAGAGTATCAGAGTGAATATAATATGTGTGTACATTCGTGTGTGTGTGTGCAAGTTTTGAATGTTGAAATCAGCTTGAATGGCTCAGATAGGCCCAGTTGACCCAGTCATCTATCCCGCAGCAACTCTTAAACAACAGCAATTGGGAAATTGTCAAATGCAACATTTTTTTCTCTTTTTTTTTAAATTTAGGAGAAATCGTGTTTTGTTGTTGTTATTTTTCAAGAAACTATTTTTCTAATTCGACTGCACATGGACCATTGCAATGTTCTTGACAAGGTGAAAGATGACGATTTCGCAATCTTGCAGTAAGATGAGGAAATCCTTGAATTGGAAAACCGTGCCTATGTAAAGGCTGTTGATGTGAGAAGGTGACATTGGCTAATGTATCTCTTAAAAGGATGCGTTGATTGCCATTGTCATGACAGATAGGAAAAGGTAAAAAAACGATCTTTTGAAACGAAATAAAAATTGTATGAGATTGAAGCAACAAGTAACTCAACAACAACCACCCATGCAAATCAGGGCGTGAAGAAGTGGAAAAACCATTGAAGGAAAGGAGGAGACCGACAGACACACACGTGTGAACATTAGGCTCGTTAAAAAATCTTGGCAATTGAGGATTGCATGGAGTGGTCGCGTGTCGTAGATGTCGTTGTCGGGACATAATTTCAGAATTCCTATATCTACCCAAAATCTCACCTGTCACACTGAGCACGCATTTAAAGCCCAGATAACTACTTTCTTAGAATCTTAGGTTTGAAAGAATATATAGAAAAAGAAAGAGAAAAGAAAAGAAATCAGACACTCACACACTCATAGTCACAAAGAAAAATTTGCAGATGGACGAAAAAATACCCTTATGAGTGTAATCAATATACTTAAGACAAAAGAATGTAATTAATGCACTATATATCTATACTATATATCTACAACAAAACCGCAAAAGGCTTATGGACTCGAAAACTACTGAATGAGTGAATGTACCCATATGAAATTTGGCACACAACATTGTTGTATAAAGATATGTGTTTCTACTCATATAAAACCGAAAGGAGACTGCTTTGTTTGACGTTATTGTAAACAGGTGGTAATAATTGAACCGTCAACAGTGAGACTATTTGGTCCGAAATGTACCTTCAAAAAAATGAATGTGTTCAAAAGACGAAACATGTTTTTTTTCTTTGAGTAATATTTAGTTTAATCATCCAAAACACCGACATCGAGATCCACACCCTTGTCGCAGGGCAGTATTGGTCTGACCTATTTTAAAAGATCTTCCTCTATTCTAATTAAGACAAAAGAGTGTAATTAATAACAGGAGAGAAGCTGTGAAGTCTAAAGAAACTCTTAACTGGCTGATAATGACTTAATGTGAAAAAGGGGGAAGGGGGAGATATGAGACGTGGCATTGAGTCCTCGTTGCATTGTTGGCTAGAGATAAATCTATGACCCAAGTCATGAGTTGTTTGAAGCGTCTAACCATCATTAAACCTTAGAATTTCACAGCTATCAAACATTTCTAATTCAGACAGAAAGATGCTTTAATATGAATTGTTTTCTGAGGAACTGTGTCTTGTTTCTCGAACTGGACAGATTCTTGTACATAGCAAATTTTGTCATTTTCTCTTGTTCTCATAATGCCAATACCAATGATTAAGAAATCGCTCTTCTTGTAATTGACGCAGGATATATCAAGGGCATTATATAACAGTGCAAATTACATACTGAATACAGTACATTAAGCAAGATGCATTAACCACAGATTCAGACACCATTACAGTAAAGGAGACCATTCAGACACCATTACAGTAAAGGAGATAAAAGAATACGGTTTACTACATTTTCAACGATCGAAACCTTATCATGAGAGATAGCTCGTCCAGGAAAATGATCGTCATTAAATCAAATAACATCTTTTATGTTTGGCGGTTGTTTGTGTAGCAATACGGCCATCTTATAAACTGTTCTGCCTCTAGAGACTTAGCAAAACCAAATCTAAATCATTGAAGCCTTTGAGGTCCCGTCGTGCAAGTTGATTTGTGCTGTGCTATTGGAAGACTGGCAGAAAATAACCTCCCGACGAAATCAACTTAAACAATTCCACAAATATTACTAACTTACAATATCTTGAGACCGTCCATGCTGCACAATGCAGCGCTACTGTACTTTCTACCCGATATACATCGGGTACCCGTTTTACAGATGGGTGGGCTGAGGAAAATTGTGCATTAAGTATCTTTCCTAAGGATACAACATGAAACCGTTGCGATTCGAATCACCGATCTCTGCTTTCAAAGGCCGCAGCACTAACCACTGAGCTAACACGCCACATAAATATACACGATAGAAACGTGAGTGACGTGGTGGAAGTTGGGATTACATGTAATAAAAGGGGGATTATGTCGAGGAAATAGCATGTAGTAAAAAGGGGTATATATCGTAGGTTATTTGTGGTTAAAAGGAATTATTAAAATACCGTGGAAATTAGATAAAGTAAAAGGGGGATTTTAAAACTCACCGGCAGTACAAGGGCGGTAACAATCTGTGTTCAAATCGCAATGACAGTGCAGATGGCAAAGGTAATACCGGTACAAAGTGTAACATTCTGCACTCAGATCTTCAGAATGATGCCCCCCCCCCCCCCCCCATGCTCATCCTCCACCCTCTTTTCTCAGCCCGGTTTTCCCCATTCTGCACTCCAGTTCACACTGTCGCTTAACTATTTGCTTTTTTTGTTTTTCTTAAGCCTTTCAGTCCTGAGATAGTAGGATTATCTCAGCTTAAAGTAGGCAGACTTTAGTGAGAATTTTTGTGGGTAGAAATCTGGAATTTGGAAAACTTTCCTAACAGCGGCAGGCAGCCTAGTTTTTCGTCGATTTTGAACTGCCAAGGGTTAATTAACGTGGATAACATACACACTGGACCTCCGAAATATATTAGCCCTTATCCGAGAAGGCTAGGCGTCGGGCTTCCCTATCCAGAGGAAAAGAAGGGACCTTTGAGTCACTGAAAAAGTGGCCTCACCGCCGTGAGTTGTTTTCACCCTGAAGCACACGCCAAACCACAGGACCATCCCCCCCCCTCCCCCAACCATGTTCGCCTGTTTCTTTGGATCTGTCTTCTCTAACGTTAGATGAGAGGGTTGGTAAGAGATGTTCCACAGATTTTCTCCCGACGTTACTGGCAATACGATAATATTACCTGTATGGAGTTGTTAGAAAACAATGTGTTGCCAGATCATCTGAAGTTCTAAACATGTTTCTGTGTGTCTTTGACCTTAGGTCATTTTGCTGTGTGCATGTATAATTGTTATGTTTGTCTGATTCAGAATATGTCCTTAGAAACTTTCTAGCATGTATTGCTGCCATCAAAATGGCCGTCATCTTGGATTTTTCCTGTTTTTCAAAATCTATCCCCTTCGTTACCACCTTACCAAATAGTTCCAGATTTTGCATGTCATTCTTATTTAATGTCTGAAACATGGCGTAAGGGAATTTGAGTTTTTTTAGACAGTTCTTTTTCTTTATGAATTTTGTAAATGTCATAAATTATATAAAAATCGTACAAAATTGTCATTCTCTTCATTAAGAAAAAAAAAAAAACTGTTATAAAATATGTATTTGAAATATGATCAAAATTGTTGGTAGGTTTTGGAAGATATAAGATTTTAGGTTTTGGAAGAGATAAGATTTTAAGAGTAAAAAAAATCTAGAAAAAGGCTGAAAATGAAATCTGTTGACAATAAAAGACATTACTGAAAAAAAAAAAAAAAATCCAGTATGCACAAAACTCAACTATTTGGCAGAGAGGACATCAAGGTAATCATAGATCATGAAATATGCAGCCTTCTCTTTCTATTGCTCCCTGGAGGACCTGTTCTTGTCTCTCATATAGGGCAAGGCTTTGGCGTCTATATTATCTGTTATATGATAAGCTTTATATACTCTTATAGAGACATTTCCTTTCTTCATTTCGTTGAACCTGAATAAATAGCTTCTCCAAGAAAGGTCCAGAGATTTTTGACAGCATAAATCCTCCCCCCCCCCCCCCAAAAAAAAAGATCATATTAAATTCGGCAGTTGCTATTATCAGTCGGAGCAAAATGAAAAAGTTGCCAATTTTTCTCCTCAAGTTGATAGAGAATTTTACTGAATTTTGACTACCTTCCATCCATATAAAACTCTGCAAGAAAACGAAAATCCTTGTCATAGAAACATTCTGGGTCTATAATCTTGTAGAGAAATGATTACTCTTGCATAAAATGTAAAAGAAAACAAATAGATAAATAAATGACATGTGACAAAATATAAACCGGCGCGCAAACCCTACATAAAAAAAAAACAAAGAAAGAGAAAAAAAAATGAATAAAATAAAATAAAGAAAATTAAGAAGAAAGAAAGAAAGCAAAGGGAAAAAAATGACTTTAAGGTTGTGATAATGTTAGAGGGGATGGATATTTGTTTCTTTGCCAAATGCATTGTATTAGTTTGGACGCCTACTACGAATCTGTCTCAGTTCTTGCCTCATTTACCAATTTTATTTAATTATGTGCATATTTATTTACTTTTTATCCTTCATTTATTTGTGTATTTATTGACTTTTTTATATTTATATATATATTTATTATTTATTTATCTAGATTTGTTAATTTCTTTTTGTTTTTAACCATTTGATGTTCGTCCATCGCAGGCGATGAGGACCACAAACATCCTTCTATGATGGAATTAGGGCTGGGTGTGTCCTGAGATGGCTGGTGAGAAATGTTTCCCACATATTGGGCAGGCATAGGGGATGGCTGCAGTTGATTAGCGATTTAATATATATAGACAAAGACATGATAACAGAATGTGTCTACTGACGCCTTAAATAATGAATTTGGCTCTACGAATTTTTTCTTTTCATTTCAGATCTTGTATATCAAACTTTGTAATTTGTTTCTGTATTATAGTTTTAGATCAAGTTTTAGTACGATTCTGTTTTGTTAGCTCTTTGAACACACTCTTAGCTAAATCTTCATGAGAATTTTTAACTAGTATCTGATTTCTTTTTGGCTTCTTTATCTTTTTAGTTTTTATTATGTTTCAAACGACAAATAAGAAAGAACAAGAAAAATACCCCATGACATGATGTGGATGTCCTGCCTTTCATATCACTCATTCACTTATTCACATATGCTCTCACTCACTCACTCACTCACTCACTCACTCACTCACTCACTCACTCACTCACTCACTCACTCACTCACTCAC
>JBCAUA010013462.1:2685-13030 GCA_038406235.1 Peronia verruculata | reverse complement strand
AGATAGATAGATAGATAGATAGATAGATAGATAGATAGATAGATAGATAGATAGATAGATAGACAGACAGACAGATACATACATACATACATACATACATACATACATACATAGATAGATAGATAGACAGACAGACAGACAGACAGACAGACAGACAGATAGATAGATAGATAGGCGAGCATCGGAGAAAACATGGGCCCTTAGTTGGTAAGTTGGTAGGTAGGTGGTTAAGTTAGGTAAGTAAGTGGGTGGTTAGCTAGGTAGACACATAAGAGTTCCAAGAAACAAATAGAGGAGACAGAGGGAGAGGGAGACACGGAGTAGTATATAAACCATGTCATGTCCTTTGCAGCCCAGTCTCTTCGGGAGGCAGGAATCAAATAATGGTGTAGTCAGAACAGAATAAAGAAACAAGAGAATAATAACAACTAACGATAGGGCTTAGAAAAAATCGCAAGAATTAAAAATGCAAAAGACACACGTCTACATACATGTATTATGATACTCTCACACAGACAATCAACACACGTCTGATCTGAGAATCCCTACATCTTCGCTGTTTCCGGGCTGGTGCAGTCCGGCTATCGGACCGCCGTAGTAACGTCTTCAGCGTGTGGACAGCGACGCGGTGACTGTTCCAATGTACGATCCTTTTACAAAACCCCTTATTTCCTGGAAACTGTGTCTGACAGTGTTTCGGGGAAATCGTAGTGTCGTGACCTCCGCCTAGACAAAACGAACAAATGCAGTTGTGGTTTAGAGAATGAAATGATGCAGTTCGTTTGGTATGAGAAAATTGTATTTTAAAAGGTGGAGAAATAATTTAATTTGTGAAAATAAAAGGGCATTTTTGTTAAAGCAGGCTAGAATTGTTGTCATGTTTGTAAGACTATGCAAAGATAATTTAATTCTGTTTGTGGAGCTGTCGTTTTTTTTTTCCCTTTCCTTTGGTTGGCTTGTTTGTCTGTTTTTCTTACTGTAGTGGCGTATTCAGAGACTTTGATCATTTTGCAAAACTGGATGCTTATACACTGGAATGGTTGATTAGAGTCATCGATTTTCAAACAGTAAAATTAATGATCTTGTAAATGAAGTGAAGCACTGAATACAGTAACAACCAGCTTAGATTCTTGAGTCCCTTCATCACCTAAAACAGAAGGTAAGAAAGTAAACAGCAAAATAAACAAACAAAAACAATGAATTGTCCAAACCTGGAATCTATTTATAACTTAGATAGTAATTAGAGCATGCCCCAGCTCTGAAAATTTCATTATTTAAAAAAATAAAAAAACCCAATAAAAGTGCAGCAACAAACAAAACTAACTAGTGCGTTCTTCTCTGTATTCACAAGAATAGAATATTATGTTGTCTTTTTCTCACGTGAGTGGACGGCTGTCAGAAGATCTAATGCACGGGTCAAGCACCCGCAGTTGGTGCGTAACGCCCCGTGCGCAATGGCTTTGTGTTACTTTCCAGGGTTTCATGACTACGTGTTCTGTCACTCGTCCTCTCTCTGTCCTCTTTGACTTCAGGTAAGGACTCAGAACGGAAGAACAGCATCTATGATCGTAACATAGCAACTTATAATGATAACAGTACCACTTTACTAATACCTCCAGCATCCATTGTTGTCACTACTACCATCGGTAGCATCCACTACCATCTCACCATCATCACCATAATAAGAACAACGGCAAAACAATAACAAATACTACAACAACAAAATTATACCTGGCCAGCACAATAATAACATCAGAATAGTACAACAACAATGACAACAACGCCATCATCACCACCAACACCACCATTTTATGAAATAGAAAAAAAAAAAAAGACTGTCTAACCGGCAGCTAACTAAACAGTAAACACACACACACACACACACACACACACACACACACACACACACACACACACTTCTTCTTCTTCTTCTTGATGTTCAAACTGAAAGTCAAATTTTTTCGAGTCAACTTGACTCTTTCTTCGGGGCAACAAAGTAAACATAAAAATGTAAATAGGGTATTGCTGTGTACGGAAAGAAAACATCTAACAAATGACTTGTTTATTGTGTACAGGAGGGTTTTTAACGTCTTCTTAAAAGAAAAGAAATAGTATATTTTTAGAGTTAGAATATGACATCTTGTGATATACATTAATGGGCAAAGATGTAAGATTTTTCATTTCCCAGTCTTATTTATTCCTTTGCTTTGTATAACTTTTTAACCAACACCACCATCATCACCACCGACGCGAACAACCACAACAATTTGTTACTTAATACTACTGTTTAAATGACCATGGCCCAGCCGCGCCTTGTACGTCACATAACATGTACTGTGCAACACATCACATGGAAGACGGTGGGGTGTGGTCCCCTTCAGCGTGTGGGTTTGCCCTAAGTGTGCAGGTTCAATATTATGTATTGAACACACACACACGTTTCTTTTTCTGTTGGTCTATTCACATTTCCCAGTGGCTGACACGCTTGGCTGCCTTTACAGGTGCTGTCCTTTCATCTCCGTCTCTCTCGGCTTTGCCCCTTGTCGCTCTTCTTTATTCATCACCCCCCCCCCCTCTCAACTTTCCATCAACAACTCAGAGAGGAAAAAACCAAATAAAGAGTGGAGCAACAAATCTGTCCAGCATCTTTCGTAGTTAGTGAAGTTTTATTTGACTTTTTTTTTTTTTTTGCTTTTGTTTATTGGTTTGTTTTTCCTAGTGTGATCAGACTAGATCTATACAGAGTAAGACTTTTCTTTCTTTCTTTCTTTCTTTTTCTTTCTTTCTTTCTTTCTTTCTTTCTTTCTTTCTTTCTTTCTATTTCTTTCTTTTTTTTCTTTCTTTCATTCTTTATTTCTCTAGTTCTTTACCTTCTTTTCTCTCTTTTTCTCATTTTTCCTTTCTTTTCTCTTACTTTCTTTCTTTCTCTTTCCTACTTTCTTCCGCCTCTTCCGTCTTCGTTTCTGAAAAAAAAAAAAAAAACCCACTGGTATACTTAACATGTCATTGTCTTGTTCAAGTAAACCCCTACCAGGACAGCCATAATCTTATCGTCTGTACCGTACACAAACTCTTAACCACATCAGGATGCAATATCGGATCAGGATGAATTACAACACCATAAACTGTAAAATCTTCGCCTTCCTTCTCTGCCTTCCTGCTTTATTGCACACATTCTTGTCACCTAAAGTTAGTAACAACAACAACAACAACAGCAACCACAACAGGTTACAATAGCTGTCACCGCATTCGACACCATCAACAACAATCTGTCCGCTTTCTTCTCTTTCGATGCTCAATGGCACATAGTCTTATCATATAATTATGGATGTAATATGGCTTAATAACAACAACAACAGCAACAACAACAACAACAACAAAAAAAAAACAGCAACAGCAACACAAACAAACAACAACAACAGCTATCACCGCATTCGACATGATCAACAACACTCTGTCCGCTTTCTTCTCTTTCGAAGCTTTCTTGCACATATCCCTATCATATATAGATGTAATAATCATGGCTTAGTAACAACAACAATAACAACAACAATAACATTAATCACCGCGTGCAACCTTAACAATCTCTCCACCTTCTTTCTCTTCGGATGCATCCATGTACATGCGTGTACAGATGTTGCTACCATATACAGCTGTAGTACAGCCCAGGCCGGCAGGTTCTCAAGTGCAGGAGTTGTCAACAGCTGGCCTCACATTTCTGACTTTGTCCCTTATGCCTGATGCCTGGGGCAGCGTAACACCCGATCTATAACTTAACTAGGCCTACTTTTCAAACGTTCTTTCATCTGTTTATTTATTTGTTTAACCCGAACCTCGGCATTACGTATCCATCTGTAGGAGTAGAGATATTGTTTGTTGTGGCCTGATGAGGTTTGAGATTTTACTCAGCGAGTACAGTACTACACTGATGCGATAATTTGTTCTGACGTTCTCGTGTTTCTAGCATTACGCCTATCATGATCTCATCTCTCTGTTGCTCTATCTCCATGTTTTTGGCATTTTGAGAAAATTGGTATTTTGTGTTTAGCAAAGTTTTTTTGCATATACTAGGAGGTAGGGCAAAATGATTTTCAAAATCTATCTGTTTGGGCAAGTATTCGGTGAAATAATTACATTATAATATAATGGTAAATTTACCATCCCCTTTCATCTGATACATGTATATCCAAATAGCCCAAAACTGGAGATAGAACAACAAAGAACTCAGCTCGCGATATACTTTTCTTTTATAAGGGGGGGGGGGGATAGAGAGAGCAGAAGGGGCTTCTGAGGAAGTTCTGAAAAATTGGCATCTTAATCAGCATATTATTAAAATCGTGGTGCCAGTGGTAGTCACCTCTCTATCGAGAAGAATAATTTGCCTCCTTGTTGTAAAATGACATTGCACATGCATTTTTTTTTTGCTTTGATTTTGTTGTTTGTTTGTTCATTCAATCAGAAACTGATTTCATACATTGTCCAATATAGCATCTTGAATAAATAAATGAATAAATACATGAATGAATAAATAAATAAATAAATAAATGAGTAGCCTAAATAAATACATTAATAAAATCAAATACATTAATAAAATCACTGGAGAAAAAAAAAAAAAAAACCATGAATCATAGCTTTAAAAGAACAGAAACAAATTCGCAGCTTAATCGTCACAAATACCACTCATGTCTGAGAAAGAAATTCTTACTTTCGGGCCCTTTTCTCAGACCACTACACGTATTACATCTATCCAGCTCCATTACAAGCTTCACTGCATAATTATACTGAGAGTCCCAATAGAGATAGTGAATAGTCCGTCCTTGTTTTAACAAAAACGAGCCAATTGTTAGAGATGGATTGATCTAGATCTATTTTTAAAAAAAAATAATATAATAAAATAAAAGAAAATAAAATAAAAATTAAAATTAAAAAAAAAATCCCAAAGTAAGATCTTGAGAGTTTTCTTTCTACTCTTGAATTTGTTGTGCGAAAATATGACTAGATGTCAGATGATATCAGGGATGTAAATTTTCCTACTTTAGTAGGATTTTCTACTTTATGGCTGTCACTAATTTCTCTCTTGGCCCCAAATCCGGTATTATTTACCATTAACGTTCTTCAGTTTTACATGTTGCTAAAGAATATACCAGGGACTTTTCCTACTTTTTCATGTAGACAGATTGACATCCCTGTTATGTGTTCTGATGATGTAAAATATTCTGATGAGGTCACAACAATTATGTCTCTAAAATATTTAGCACATTTTATTGAGAATGTATTTTTCAAAAATATATGCGTGTCTTTAGACAAAGTATTATATTATAAACCCTGACATGGCCTCCAGTAGCACCACCACCACTACCACCACCACCACGACCACCGCAGTTGCAAAGTTACTTATTAAAACACGGATGTTATCGAAACTTAACGTTTTCTTAGTTATTAAGTTATAAATAAATTCCAACGCCGTAAATGATAATAGCCGTTTACGAAACCACCTCTTCAAATAACGGATGCGTTTTCCAGGATAAGCCTGTTTTTCCTTCCCATTTTTTTTTTTTTCTTTTTGGGCACCAATTCATTCAATGCATCACGACTATTGCTGTCGTTCATAGCTTCCTCATGAATAAAGGATGTGAGTTTCAGGACAAGCGTGTTTAGAAAAAATGTCGTTCACTGCGGGAGGTTGAAAGACGTATATAAGGACTCTCATACGTAACAGAAATAAAGGATATATCGTAGGTTCAGAGAAAAACTGTTACATCTCGAAATCTGGCTAAAATGGGGTGATGGATCCTAAAAAACATTTAACTTAATGTAAATTTGTTGAATATGTCCACAGTTAGGTCATGATTAAAAAAAAAAAAAAAATCTTACAAAACTGTTATATCTCAATAAAAATGAAGGCCATTGAGATGAAAATTGTTGTAAATCCTACTTTCTCAAGAGGGAAATTTTGAAGATATGACTACATTGCCCCGAATCTCGATTATTTGCCAGGACAGACAAGTTTTCAAAGAGGTCATTTCTTTCACTGGATCATTGTCCTTCACGACAACCCACAGAGATAAACGGCTTACGCCAATACTTCATCTGTCGACAGCTTGGTCCGCCTGTACTCGTTGTATAGGACACTCTGCTTACGTCTTATTTACATTTCATTAACTGCGAACCCAAGGAATGTTTCAGATTGTTCCTGCATAATAACTGAGTGTTTAAATACACTTACATATCTCAACTCGGTGATTGGTTATACACGTATCATGCGGGTTCAGGGTTTCCAAATGTCTTTAGCGCCGGCAGCATTGAAATTCCTGACAAGCCGTAGGCTTATCCTTATGGTAGTTAACCATATTGGTATCTTTTCCCCTTTTTTGATGGCGTCACTGTTTTATTTAGGGCTTTGTCCGTGACAGAAAGGAGTAGTGAGCCCTGAAAGTCATTTTGAAAACTGCTTGGATTAAATGGTTTTAATTTTAATATAAATAAAATGCCACATTTTTCAACTGATTGAGTATTTCCTAGAATGACCGAAGCAGATTTTTGATAACTTATATCGATTAAAATAATAATAATAATAATATACATGTCTATTATTTCTGTTCTGTACAGGTGTACAAAACAGTCACAGATTTTCCCTAAATTGGATTCCAAAATCTCGAATTTATAAGTAAACGCGAAAAAAAAAAAAAAGAAAATTCTCACATGTCATATTTTTTTTTGTTCCTTCGAGATAACCATCGGCAGAAACTTGAAATATGACGAGTTTTTTTGTGTGTTTTGTTGTTCTTGTTGTTTTGTATTATTTGTCGTTCATTCATGCCAAATTTCACTGTAGGAAGCCATTACCCATAACTGACTCTAGAGCGTCCTAAGTATATTGGAAGAAGAAATCGTAGTCAGGTTTTTTTAAACATACCTTTACATTTAGAAACCAGACTGAACCCGCAATGGGCCCGTCAAACCGTCATAATGCCTGCCGTCCGAACTCTTCAGACTGACCATGTCCAAGTTCAGCTACCAGTTTTGTATACAGAAAGACAAGACTATTTAAAAACAACAACAACAAAACAACAAACCTTTTGTTCTTTTTTTTAAAAATCTTTTTCTTTCTTTCTTTTTCTTTTCGTTTTTTCCATTCTAGCAAAAACCAGACATCGCCCCCCCTCTCTCTCTCTCTCTCTCTCTCTCTCTCTCTCTCTCTCTTCACTCCCCAAGGTTCTAGAAATGTTATATCGTGAAAATGTGTCGTCAGTTTTTGCCGAGTCAGTTATAGTGAATTGCGCCTTGCTGTTGTATTGTTCTAACTTAATTTGTACAATTGGGACCCCGTAATTAGGTCTGTGGAGAGAGAGAGAGAGAGAGAGAGAGAGAGAGAGAGAGAGAGAGAGAGAGAGAGAGAGAGAGAGAAAGCTGGAGGAGGGAAGGAAGGAGAGAGAGATAGAGAGAAACAATGAGTTAACGACGGTGTGCAAAAGACCAGCAATAGAAAAAATTAAGGTACTGCATTTAAATTATCTCCCTAAAAACTTTGTTATGAACTTTATAGTTGTCTAAACTTGAGATGTCACTTCATAGAACGGCAGTCAGGCTAAGTACATTGGTAAATTGATGTACTTCGCTAAATAGACAAGGACTTCAATAAACAGATAAAGAAATAGACAAACAAACAAGCAAATAAATAAATGAATAAATATAGTATAGGTAATATAGTATAGAAATATAGTAAAATAAATATGGGGACCCATGGGCCACGCGAACACTTGTAACTAGACACAGTCATACAGGAAAATAAAATTTAAATAAGTAAATAAGCAAGCACAGGTAAGTGAGTAATGAAAAAAGCTAAATAAATTACATAGAAAATAATTATAAGTAAATAAATAAATGTAAATAAATACGTAGATAAGTAAGGAAATGTAGGTAAATATAGAAACGAGAAAGAAACATAAATGAATAAATAAATGAGTGAATGATAATAAATAAATAAAAAATAAATAAATAAATAAATAAATAAAAGAACATAATCTGATCAGTGATTCTTGCCAAGAACCGATTTGATGGTTATGGTTTTTATAAGCTTTTCAACCTCCTGTAGTGGTGGTTATCTCCGCTGGCTACCGATTTGATTTGGTAGATCACGCAATCTAATAGGTAGGTGTGTACATTTTGTACTGCAAATTTTATCGATAAATTCTTATGACATATTATTATGGAAGCATAATATTTTAATGTTGAGGCACAGCTAAGGGATAGGCATATATATATATATATATATACAGATGTTAACACTTCGTTTCCTAAGTATTCGCTGGCGGCATCTGCATGCCAGTTGTAGCCATGCTGGAGGTATGGGAAAACTCAGTGGTTAAATACAAAAACTATAAATATTGGCGTCTCTTGTGGAGAAACATGTCGACACTATCCATGCACAGATCAGAAATAGACAAGCATGTTTTATCATGGGATGTGTGGAAATGGCCACATTTTTAAAAATGTCCTTTCTTAAATTTAACCTATTCTGACTTGTAGAAATGTTCCAATAAAGAATCTTCATTTCAGCATCTGCTTAAGTAAAACTTTGTATCTTTTTTATTGCCTGTATGCCTAGATCTATATCACATAACGAGATAACCGCACGCAGGGGGCTGAAAGGTGGGGAAAAAAAAACACAAAAAACTTAACGTTTGATAGAAAATACATCCACGCCATATGCCTGTCTTTCTTTCTTTCTTTCTTTCTTTCTTTCTTTCTTTCTTTCTTTCTTTCTTTCTTTCTTTCTTTCTTTTTCTTTCTTTTTTCTTTCTTTCTTTCTTTTTTTTTCTTTCTTTTGGAGGATTTTTGGTGGAAATCTTTGGCCAAACACCTCAAAAAGCAAGTTTGAATGCTTGTATTATTGTATATGCTTTGTTAGAGATTACCGAACTTATCAACACGATGGTGTACATTAATAATATTAAAGTAAAATGTAGCATTTAATTTACAAAGAGGTCGGTGTTCCATACACTTGCAGTGGTGCCAATATTTAGCTCTCTAACTCTACCAGCTCTAACTAAAAACTACTGAAATTCACCACAGTCCGAACTAAAAACTACTGAAATTCATCACAGCCCGAACTAAAAACTACTGAAATTCACCACAGCCCGAACTAAAAATACTGAAATTCACCACAGTCCGAACTATAAACTACTGAAATTCACTACAGCCCGAACTAAAAACTACTGAAATTCACCACAGTCCGAACTAAAAACTACTGAAATTCACCAAACGTAGACATGCAATAAGGACCACATAGGCCTTATCTGAAATGCATGGCAACAAGTTACTGGTCTTTTGTAGAGAGCCTGTCTGACCATTTGAAGTATGTGGCTATGAGGAAATGGCAGCGACTCACAGTGTTTGCATCCTTGCTAAAGTGCATGCATCACTGCACACTGCACCACCGCTCATCGAATTAAGTTATCACTCTGTGAACTTTTTAATATTATCCACGTAATTATTATACGAGTATACCTGGAGCCCTGAAAAAAAATTGAAAAAGTCGCTGAAAGATAGTGACTGTAGAGCCGTCAAATTTAAAACTAAATTGAACTGTTAGTACCACTCATACTATTAATTGAAATATAAAGTACAGCGTTAACTCTTTGACAGTATGGCATATATCATTATTTTGTAGTTTCCTGCTGTAGATAGTTGTCCAGGTGACCTTAGAAGTAAGTACACATAAGCCATCCTTGTTTGTTTGCTTTTCTTTGCCACTAGCACTGCATATTTTAATCCCCTACAGCCCAGAATGATGGCATGTCATCACGCCCCATCTAAATTTGTTACTCGAATCACTTTTTGACGTGACATTTAAAGTCTAGGCAAAAACATGTTTTATTGAAATTTCATCTACTTGGAAAATTAAAAAAAAAAAAAAATTGAAAAAAAAAAATGAGAAACTTTGCGTATACTTAAACACATTTTTTTGGTTGCTTTCTCAAAACATGACTTGGACAAATGGGCAATGGGCGTGTCGACATTTGTATGTTCATGAAGTTCATGTCTATGTTTTTGTAGTTTGTTTTGTTGCTTGATGGACGTCCTAACGACCGAACGCTGGACTACCAACTTTCTTGCCTTTACATATCACATCTAGTCTTTGTTCAATCTTCACTCCAATCCTCTTTACTCCAGACCTGTTATCTACCCGGTCTTTCTTCCCATAGGGTTAGGAATGGCGTCACAAGATATGTTCGTTCAAAATGCGATAATTCTGGGGGGGGGGGGTGCTTTCGAATTTACTTGTAATCGTGACTTTTTTGGGGGGTGGGGGGGGGGGGGGGAGGGTCTTTTGAATTTCTTT
>JBCAUA010013461.1:15924-27329 GCA_038406235.1 Peronia verruculata | reverse complement strand
ATCTATCTATCTATCTATCTATCTATCTATCTATCTATCTATCTACCTACCTACCTACCTACCTACCTACCTACCTATCAAAATTCCTACCAACGTATCTTAACTACTTTTCTGTCTGTCTATGTGTTTGCCTACGTGTATTTATGTGACTCAAATTGCTCACAACCTGTAGACCTCTGCACGTAAGGGATTAATGTGGAATCTGTATCGTCCACTCACCACAAGGGCTACACCGAAGGATTCGTCTCTATGACAGACTGGTGTTGGCACACCACGAGTTAATGGTAGTTACGTCTAGAGCTTCTTGACATTGATTAAAATCTCTGACTCAGAGTGATGAAATGTTCCACCTAATTTCATACCTGATTTGTTTGTTTCCTTATCAAATAATCCTATTGATTGTTTTTTAATAAATCAAAAAAAAAATAAATAAATAAATAAAATAAAAAATAATAATAAAAATAATAATAATAAATTCTTTTTAAAAAAGGACACATCTTCATCTTTCTTAGGGAACAGGTAAACAGGCCATCCACGAATCGGTGTGACTGGGTCAACAAACAAACAATGAGTTAATTCTACTACCACCACTATAAATGAGTCTTTAAATACACAACTGTTACGTCGATGTATTTCAACAATCAGACGTCACATTCAGCGGCAATGGGGATTGATTTGGACCAGCGCCATTACTTCCCTTTACCAGATACCAGGTGTGTTGAAGAAACAGTGTGAAGAAGGAAAAACTCACTTTTCTTATAATCATTTTAAAAAAAAAAAACTGATCACAAGCTATTTTATCATTTAAAAAGCTGATCACAAATTATTTTCTTAAAAGTACATGTACATGTTAAACAATATGAATAAAGCAATGTCCTTATAGATTTTTTTTTTCTTTTTACAACGTACATTTCAAAGAGTGGGAAAGTCCTTTACTAAATACTGCTTGTTCAACACCCCTTGCGCCTGACAAAGGGAAATAACGAGACTGGTCAAAAACAATCTCCATTCTCTCCCTCCCCCTTCGTCCTCACCCCCCCCTCCCCTATCCCTCCTAACCTCCGGGTTGTTTTACTTTTTGTTCTAAAGACAGTCCTGGACAAACTGAGTAGAAGAGGATGAGACAAAATGAAGAACATGTACTAATGGTTAATTAACCAGCGCCTCCAGCCCTTGACAATCAGCTGTTACTGTTATTGCTGGTTACTAGCAGAGCATAATTAATATTATAAACTATGAACAGTACCTGTAAATATATTTCTTTTTGCATGTTCACTGGATAGGTGCCAAGGTGGATTGGTTTGTACAGTATTAGATTGCAAACGACTGTATTAAGCCTTAAAATGTCAAGTTATACCCCTGGGAGTATCATGGTGTTTCTATCGCGATAAATATAAATGGGCAAGAAACAACAGTTTGGATCTAAACGGCAATTAAAGTCGGGAAATCTGCTACTGAAATGTTATTATGTTGCAAAGTTCACACATAAAAGTTTAATGATGATCTTAACCAGTATCGGTCTGTTCAATACTCTTAAGGTCAACTGAAAATATTTGGAGGAAAAAATGTCCGAATACGAAGCAGAGTGATCGTTCATCTTGGGTACATACTCAATGATATATAACATAATGATACTTTTTGAGATAGAATAAAAAGAACTGTCAAAGAATTCCTTAACCCCGAAATGTCGTGACATTGCGCCCTGAACAGTCAGCACAGAGAACCTTCATCAACACGAAGGTATCAGGCCTCGGACTGCAGGGACACAGACAGAGAGCGGCCAAGGAGAATGTGCTTGAGCTGTGTGGAAAATCGAAAAGCAGGTCAAAAGCTACATGTGTGGCTGTGTCCGTTACCAAAGCTTAGCATCTGAACGCTAGCCCAAGAAAGAGAACTTCGTTCCTCTCAAAGTTCAATGGCATAAAGACAGAATATAACAGAACATTGTATTTGTAATAAGAATCATGATATCATTCGGTTAACCTTATTGAGATGATTCCCCCATGTTAAGAATTAGAACGAGAAAGGTTATTACTTGAAATGATGATGAAATCACCCGTGCACAATGCCACAAAATTTTACAGACAAAATTGGTGCACCAAGAACTCTACAACAAATTTTCACTGTTTTAAAGACTGAAACGATTGTCGATTTTTGGTTTGTTTGTTTTGTTTGCTTGAAGAGGGGCTTCTAGTACAAAAAGTTCAATTTCAGCTTAAACTTGCCTTTGACAGAAATTTGGTGGGTGGCCGATTTCATCATCCGTCATCATTCAAATTTCAATTGACCTGACATTGTTCTCACCATCTGGACATGCTTTAAAGTAGCAAATATATATAGAAATAATGCTCATCACTGACGGCTCAAGTATAAAAAAAAAAAACACAACATTGGTGACTATCTTGTTATTTTCAATTCCGTGAATGTGTTAGGGACAATCATATACATGTTGTATACGTACTTGTACAGTTTTTGTATGTCTTTTTCACCCAATTTAAAAGGCAGCGAAAGCAGAAACAACAATGAACAAATGGAAAAAATGTTAGGGAAAGAACAGAATAAAAGCAAAAAGAACCAGGCTTTCAAATCTGAGATAGTTTGGCTTGAGCGGACGTACACGATTTACATGTACATGTAATATCTTTAGCAATATCAGCAACAACAATGGCAGTGAACAACAACTGCAACATCAACGGTAATAACAACAGCATCAGCAACTGCAGAAGTAACGAGAAGGCACTGCACCCTCGTCAGCGAAAACAACAAGTACATGGTAGACTCCTCTACACAATGAAGCAACTTATATTTCCAGCACAGCTCCTGGTGCGGATTATATTAAATTTATAGCCCGCCGTGGAATTGTTTGAAGTGCAATTTCCCTTTATTAGGTCTGCGCCTAATGGACGCATTTTGCTCAAATTTTCCATAGCTTTCTGCACCGTTCTATGTAACCGAAGGCTCTTTCGGTTACATTGTCCGTTCAGATAATGACCTTTCATGATGCCTCTATTAAACAAACTGAAATCAATGAATTATCAGTTACCACACTAAAACTAAAGACGTTTTTAAAGTTATCAGCAGAGTATCTTCAAAAAGCACAAACATATGTAGGGTTTTTGTTAAATTGGTTCGTGGTTTTTGAAGATACTCTGCTGATAACTTTAAAAACCTGTTTAGTCAATAGGCCGTAAATAAACTTTTCTCTATCGGTAACTTGACAGTCGCACAAATACTTTCAGACAACGCGGGCTTTGAACACTTGGAGAATCCTACTTGCTCTGAGAGATCTTTTTAATACCGGTAATTTAAAAATTAAAAATCCTGCGCTTCTTGTGTTAGGTAGGCCTATATTCCAGTCACTCAAATTGCTGCGACCTTTTGTGATTGCTATTCTAGTCTGTCCTTACTCTTAGATATTTGCAACCCATCTATTTCTTAGCCTGTCTTTGATAGCTGTAGTATATACATATACTCTTGAATTTAAACCCGTATGTCAATCACCGACACTAGTGCAGACTAATGATAATTTACAATAAAACATTAAAAACACACCAGAGGATCAAAGAGTATTGCAAAACAAAGCAAAGAAACAACAAGTGTAGATGTACAGAAAATTTGACAAAGCCGGTTATGAGTTTGTGTGGTGACAGGATGGGTCAAAGCTCCACAAAATATTCCTAAATCAAGAATATGAGGACTAATAACAGAGTCATCAGGACTCGGAGATAAAGACCAGAATCTACGTTATGAATCCTGATGTTTACATAATATGACCCGGGCAGAGTTGAAAGTTCTCATTTGGAATGGAAAACCCATTGCACGTACATGTATGTGTAATCACTACCAAAAAGAAAAAAAAAAGCACCTTGGAAAGCTACAAGAACAGAACGTTTTGAGGAGCTGTATCTGTACTTGTATTTCTAGAGCCACGCTGATTACCCGGTATACAATTTATAAAGATTACGTTCATCTCTCGATAGTTATCATCAAATATCCAGAGCTTTACCATTGTCCATTCAGTTTTCGCCCAATCATTTCTCTGCAGACAGACGAAATGCAGGACGCTACAAACAAACAAATAAAAAAAACAAACTTTTTGTCCTGTAGCACTCAGGGAAAGCTAATGGTGAGCTGCAAAGTCCCCCTCACCCCCCCCCCCCTTTTTTTTTTCTAACAAAGGAAGCTATAAGAAAACTGAGGCTCCTTTTCTTGTTACAGAAGAAGCCATTAGAAAACTGAGACTTCTTTTCTTTTTACAGAGGAAGCCATTGGAAAACTGAAACTCCGTGTCATGCTGCAAGGGAGGATACTATCAGAAAACTGAGTGTCCATCTTCTAGTAGAAAGTGCTACTGGAAATTTATTAAGTCTTTGTCGTATTTAAACGGATGCTAATGGAAAGCTGAAATTCTCTGCCCCCTCTAGAAAGATGATATTGATATTGAGGGCCAAACTGCTGTCCTTGTCCTGTTCAGAAGATGTCACAGGAAAACTGAACATGAACATTAGTGTCGTGTTTCAGAGGGAATGCAGATGGAAAACTGAACGTCTTGCCCCATGACAGAGACAGGGACAGACAGACTGCAAAGAGCTTTGCATTTTGTTTGCCGAAGAGGTGACTATAAACCTGGATAGCAATTGCCCCATTTTCTTGAACATGAGTGGGAATGGGGATTGTATTCAACCAGAGCTATTACATGTACTTCCCTTCACCGGACACAAGCCTTGTTGATGAAACAGTGTAGAGAAGTAAAAAAACTCACTTTTCTTCTTCCCATCTGAAAAACTGTTCACAAGTTTAATGTCTAAAATTAGGCCTATTATGATATGGAGAAAATACATTTGTAGTTTCCTTACACAATGATTTTTACAATTATTTTTTTGTGATTGTACATTTCAAACAAAGAGTGTAAAAGTCATCTATTCCCAATCCCTCTCTATGCCTGGCAAAGGGAAACATCAAGACTTCTAAATAGTTGACTTATTGCACATGCCAGTTTGTGAGGTCATTGTTCTAGCCCAGAATGTCTTACAGTCAGATCTGGTTAAAGTCAATACACATGTATTTGGGGGAGAATTTGACACCAAACAAGGCTGACAGACATTAACCAACACAAAATTATGAAGGGAAAGGTAACAGAAGGACTGCCAAGACAGGCTAACTTCAAAGTAAGAATTTAAGCAAGCTAAACCATTCAGTAACCGGAAATTCACCTGTCAGGAGCTTCGCAAGTTTTTTTTTTTTTCTCTCTGGCACACAGAAGTTTCTCAGGTAGGCCTATACTATACTATACCAGCTCCAATCTAAAGGACTGGAGGGTCAGTGCCTAAGACACTTGCTCGCGTTACTACTTGGTAAGCACATCTTGTCAAACTGCACACCAAAAAGAACGAAAAGAAACACGTCATCCACTCCACAACTTGCAAAGTCTATGCTCCACTCTGGATACTAAGCAATCAAAATCCTGGTTCAAATTGGTGCAAACTGACATAGTGCGTATATCAAGTAACACAAACACCTCCTAACGCACTGACTTTCCACTAGTTCCAGTCCTGGATATATGATTGAAAGCAAAATTACCAGATATAAACTTTCTTGAAACACTAATCCTATTTTCAAACAAAGAACACTGACAGCAAAGACAAATTTCAGCTTTCATGTTCAGATTTAATAGAATGGCAATAAGTTCCATGCATGAAAAAGAAAAATAAACAAAATACTGTTATTTCATTGGCAGAAAATGCAGCAACAACATCATAAGCAACTTTAATAAGCTTTTTTCTTTAATCCCAATGGGGAAGCTATACATGCACATCTTCTTCTAGTAATGAATATACAATAGATGTACTAGGAAGTAAAAGCCTGAGCCATTATTTCTTGCCCTGATTTGTACATGCAGTGTGAGGTATACACTCACGTCTTGCAGCCAGTCAAAATGATACCTATGTCGATTTTTCACCATATGGGGTTTTTGGTATCACTATTTCATACCCTTTCAGGTGGTGAGAAATGTTTTGAGCTAGCTTTACTCCAGCTAGAGATATGGCAGTTTAAAGAGACAAGGAGGGACTTTCCAGTATTCCAGGAAGGACCAAAAACATTCCAAGAAAATCGAGTTTAAATGAATGGTCAAACATATAAATCTACATAGCTTACCTCACAGAAACCCGATTTTATTGAAGAAATATGTATAAATCGGGGAATAGACTGATATTGCCTTTTTCAGAAACGAATGTACTTTCGATTTCTGCAAAAAAAAAAAAAAAATTGATTTCTGACCCCCCTCATCACATTCAAACCACGATTTCTAGGTTCTACCCCCCCCCCCCCCCTCCAGTGACTTACATCTCATTTTGACTGGCCGCGAGACAGAAAAAATTATACATGTATATACTCTGAACAGGTGGTTCTGTAGTGACTGCTGGAGAACAAAAGAACTTGTGCATAAAGCCATGTGTTCCACATTGTAAACAAACATAAACCTGAATGCATCCCAGCAATGGACAACTCACTTTGCTAAGCAGAGTTCACTGCCATCAAGTCCCACTCCATCAAGTCCCACTCCATCAAGTCCCACTCCATCAAGTCCCACTGCCAAGTGGCAGACTCTGAACTTGTTCATTGCATCCCAGTTCATGATCGCTTATTGCATTGCTATTCTTAATTTTGCAGGAATGCCAACCCCACAAAAAAAAATTCTAGTAAAATGAGACACAATAAGATGAAATCAGATGCTTGTGACACAGTAGTGAACTGAAAAGTCATCTTTTCACCAGTTAGGAAATTTTTAATGCAAATTTGTTTTTGTCTTTTTTTTTTTTTTTTCTAAACATCTTTCACTGTCCACTTCTAAATGTATTTTGGGGTAAAATTTACTGAAAGAGTTGGAGTAACATGAGGACTAATAACAGAACTGACTGACCATTTTCTGACAAAATTCAGCTGTAGCAGCAGGTCAATCCCACCATCTTTAGTTGCCAACATCTTGATTTCCACTCAAAATAAAATCTGTCAACGAATAAACTTGAATGCAATACCAATGACTCGGTATGCTCAAAACCTTGCACCTGATTTCACCATGCCATGTTTCATACATAAGCAGAAAATGAGTAATTTGAGACAAACAGAAAAAGAAAAGTTGACTTTCTCTAACTGTCTAATTACATTGTCTACAGGATAATGTGCTTGGCCTATGATCACACAGAAAAAGATCATAGCGAATTTGCTACACTATAGAGAGACCTTCATGAAATTGGTCCTCGAACTGTCTAATCCAGTTGCATCATAAAAATGACCATTTTCTTTCTCTTTTGACGTTGATCGAAAAAAAAAAAAAAAGAATTGTAATATTTGCAAAGACGACTGTCATGTAATTTACAAAAATAAAAATCATACTGATTATGATGTATATGTTTGAGCTGACAGCCCTGCCTTTGGGGACGGTGAGAACAAAATTATTTCCAAGGCTGTCTGTCTCTCACTCTCTTTTATTTTTCAAGTTTCTTTGGTTGTTATTCATCTATACTGGACAAGTTATTGAATACACGAGAAGTTTCTGTACATGACAAACGTTCATATTTACACATCAGGCACTGCACGTCGTCTGTACAAATATACATGTATGTACATTAACACACCTGTTTCTATGCATAACGTACAGAAAACAATTTGACAAGCAAAAATGCAACAAAGGGATCACACTCAAATATCGAGAAAAGCTGATTTTGTAAATACAACACCGTGTGTTTTGGTGAAACTATTGTTTGAACATATTTTTATTTGGTCTATTTTATTTATTTATTTTTATAAGACAATGAAGGAACAGTTTTGCCCTATAAATATAGCAGGGTCCATATTGCATATGTAAACAAACAAACAAACAAGCCCGCCAAAAATTGATCTATTACATGTACCATACATATCGCGAGCTCAGTTCTTTGTTATCCTATCTCCATTTTGGGCAATTTGGAGATATATATGTCATGTGAAAAAGGGATAGTAAATCTAGCATATACTGTAGTCATTTCACCGATCCACTTGCCCAAGCAGATACATTTTGAAAATCATTTTGCCCTATCTCCTCTGTACAAAAACAGTTGCTAAACATAACTCATTAGTTTCTCAAAATGTGAAAAATGGAGATAGGGCAACAAAGAACTGAGCTCACAATAATAGCTACTTCTCAAATAACTGTCTTGTGTCCGGGCCAAATGAGTCAGTAGTCAGTCTGGGCCATCGCGAGTTACGGCTGTTTTTTACTATTTTCTGACTCAAGATACCAAATTCCTTTTTTTCAGGTTAGAAAAGGTTAAATTTTCTTTGTGTTGAAAACAAACAACAAGTTTTGGTGGCTCTGTAGGAAAATAGTTAAAAACGGCCATAACTTTAAATCTGGTGCGACTTCCGACTCACCTGCTCTGGGCGTAAGACAATTGCTCTAGTATGTCAGATCAGCTTCCCCCTTTCCACGCCACCCACTTATGTACACAAGCTTCACTCAACAGGTAAGAATGAGGTTATAATTATCTTGCACAGCAAATAAGTTTGAGCAAACTGAACAAAAAAAAGTTCATTTTAACAAAAGAAAAATAGAGAAAAGAAATTAACATAAATCATAGGATACTAACAACAATAACAATAAACAAACAAAAGATTTTACAAAACTATGAAACAAAATGAGGAACTGAAGGAGGTGATATAAGTTCAGCATAGCAATTTAATTACAAAGCAGATCAGAAAAAAAGCATAAAAAAAAACAAAAACAAAGGAAATAAAAAGATGTGACATGGTGTTCAGGTAATCACTAGGTGTGAAATGAGAAAGACGTAGACATGAACACTCAGGTAAAGTGAAATGGGAAACTCAACATGACCAAGTGGAAAGCAGTAATAGTAAAATAACGACTAAGTTGAATGGACCTCAATACATTTGATGCTGCACCAAAAGGTCTGGACCATTAAAATTTTGTCCTTCCATTATATCATCACAACAACACTTTATTTAAAAAAAAAAGAAGAATATTTTTGTATCTCTTCCTCACAGGAGGTTTTCACAATGATTTTACTTGTATCTTGTGTCTATGGTGGTCTTAACTGTTACACTAGAAGAGAATCTACGGCCTTCGTGAAAGATTGTAAAATATAGGTCACACCGATACTGCCCTGGCAATAAGTGTATGCCAAGCGTGCACATCTTGATGTTGGTACTTTGGTTGATTAAACTCTTATGTTTCTCAAAGAAAAAATGTGTTGAATATGTCATCCTATCAGACGTACAATTCAGATCAAGCATCCTTGAGAGTTTATTATTCAACTGTTATTGAATTTTTAGAATAATGTCAAAGATAATAAGCTGTTTTTGGGTTTATGTACAAAGAAACACAGATCTATATTCAACAATGCTGTGTACCAAATTTTCATATGGATCCATTCCGCAGTTTTTGAGTCGGTAAGCCTAAAGTGGGTTTTGTTGCAGATTTATAGTATAGATGTGGGTCATTTTCTTCAGACAGCCAAGTTACTTCCCTTTGTCAGGTGAAAGACAAACATGGTAATGATGGACAAAAATCTATATTGCTTATGCTTTATGAGATTTGTGACACCAACAAATTGTGGAAGAAAAATTACTATGATGAGAAAACCAAAAAACAACAGAAGAACCTTTTCATTACGTACAAAATTTGTCTGAGATTTCCGTTAAATCTTTATGAATTGTTACACCTCTCAAACCTCTTGCAGGTGGTTATCTCATTTAAATCTGTGTGAAAATAAGCATGGATGGCTATAGACTTGCATGATTACATCACACATATGTCCTTCACACTTATCAAAGCTCATTTCTGTTTTGACATTTGCAAAATTGTGAAAATAGAAATGAAGTTCATACTAAAATGTTACTGTCACACTATTCAATATAATTGTCAGTTCTTAAAAATCCTGCACACATCAGAATACTTCCATCTGACACAATTTTTATCTCCCAAGTTCAGCTTCAGCCATGTAGATATATTATGTATGTGATTAAGAAACCATCATTCTCATGAATCTAGAAATATAATAACAAGGAGCTGGTCTGCTCAAGAATTTGTTGAACTTGTCATATGAATTACTTTTGAAAATGCTGTATAGTTTAATCATAAGGCCCTCATTTTATTTTTCCATTTATGCATAAGCAGCCATATACTGAACCAGAACATCATGATAAAGACACTAGTACTCCAGCAGGTTCATCTCACAAACTATGACAATGGACAGATAGGTTATGTGAAGACAAAACTGATAACAGTTATATCACTGAGTTCTCTATTCCACTCTGACAATGTCCAATAACTGAATGTCTTATATATAGATACCAAATGTTGACTCCGGAAAGCCTGTATGTCTTATGTGTATTGCATTATAACACAGAAAGCTACATTGTCACAACTGCTACATTCACGAAAAAAAATAAATCGCCAAGTGCCAGTATACAGAAACAAAGTAAATTTTCATTGAAAAGTGAGTAGTGAGTGAACTCTATGCAAGCTGCAATTTTCTCAAAACAATGGCATATAAGGCTGTTGGGCTTTCACAGGAAGATATCCATATGCATATATGTTTTTTCAATGTCACCATACTTTAACATGGGGAGGTGCCAAGGCTTAACCTAACAAGTGCAAGCAGTCATAATGATAAATTTGGAACAAATTGACTTTTTCACTCTATCCCCCACTCTCACATTACCAACTTTTTTTAAGAGCACTGTTGGATCATCCCATACTACAATCAAGTCCCTCTCAACTCTGAAAAAAAAAAAAAAAATGATAACCTAGGATAGAAATCCTCATTTCATTAAAAAAAAAAAAAATGTTCATGCAACTCATCACAGGGACAAAATCAAATGAGATGAAATGGAATTCCCTGGCATCTTCAGTTGCATATAGCACAAGAACCAGAATAGACAGAAAAATCAGCGAACAAGAAGCAATGGCCTCAATATTTCATGTCATTTTCAACTTAAAACTAGAAACACTTCCTACTACATTCATCACAAGATCAGATGACATAAGACAAAATTAGATCAGATTATAAAATTAGAAACACATGTCATGATCAAGATGAACCTATATGTCATAGTTTCTCAGTGATGGAGGTCAGAGAGTGAGAATGAATTCAAGAGCTTAGGAGAACTGACTAGTTGACATGACAGAAATGTCAAGATGTCATGGGATGGAATTGTCATCAGCAAACAAAACCAATCACACATATATGTACAATGTATGTGTGTACAGCCCTGTGAACACGATTCTGATCTCAATAAAACAGCCATCCAAACTCCTGACTGACTTTGACTAACGGAGTTGCTTTAAGGGGGGGGGGGGGGGGGGAGGGGGGGGGGGGGGGGGGGGGGGGGGGGGGGGGGGGGGG
>JBCAUA010013461.1:0-15914 GCA_038406235.1 Peronia verruculata | reverse complement strand
AAACTCCTGACTGACTTTGACGAAAGGACTTGCTTGAACCCCCCCCCCCCCCCCCCCCCACCCAAGGCTCAGGACTAAACACTAGGACCATAATCTTGAAAATAAAAAAAAAAACTGGATATCTATTTAGCCCCCCCGCAGATAAGCTTACTTAAATTCTATTTCCATCAACACCAAACACAGAAAATTTAATCGAACTCGTTTTCTCAAAATTTGCATCTGCTCACTCATGAGTCATTGTCTTGGTCATCATTTAGCATCTCTATTCTTCAGATTTACAACAACTGACCTGATTCAAATGTACACATAATAATCAAGGAAAGAGGTGGTTTTTTCACTGAGCTAAAAGGAAGAATAATTAAAATCATGCAATTATACAAAAGCAAGCAAGCAATGGATGATAAATCAAATATTTATATATATCATGCACCTGAAACATAGTGTAATAATAGAAATCAAGTTATAATTGGGTTTCTACTGAGAGTGAGGTTTGTTTTCCCTTTTCTTTTTTCCTTCCGTGAGGAGTGTAAAAGACAATAATTGAACACATGTATTTACGGTTTTGCCAGGTAGATGATGAGGTATTATGGATCAGCAAGAAAACGAAGTTCATCCTTTTTTAACTACTTCACTGCTATCCACACTACAATAAGCCTCCAAAAAAACCTGTCGCTTGTGTGCAGAAAAACATATGTGGAACATTTACAGCCTGCGCACCATCGATCATCCTTCTCTCGTATTTGATCTGATCTATTAACCACTGACTAAACTCAACTTTAGGCAGGATCTTTCTATAAATTCTATGAGTTGATGGCTGGTAGATGAGATAGACATAGGAACCAAAACCAGGCATGTAAACTGATTCTTCATGTAATACTATAATAATAATAATGGTAGTCCTTCGTATCTGAAGAAGACATTTCATTTTGTCAGCTCATCTGTGTTTTCGGAGGTGGCTGCGCAACCCCAGGCTCGAGAGTCTGGAACAGTGGGGGCACCGAAAGTTTGTAGTTTGGATCACCACTGCTGATGTTCTGTGGCACTGATCTCCGGCAGCAGTGAGCTGTTGGTGACGATGCTCGTCATGTAATACTGAATAACAGTTAATGTCTCCGACTGGAAAGTTGACGATGGGTGTTGGTTGATTCACGCAGTGGGTGGGACTGGGTGTGGGTGGAGTGAAAGCAGAGGACAGAGGGAGTGAGAAACTGTTATTCTAGCAGGGGGCTACAAACAGACATTGCCGTGAAGCAATTAATCCAACTGATCAATTCAGGGGATCAGACTTGCATCCTGATCATATTACAAGTACTAGAAAGATACCTATCTGCACACAAATCATTCCCATACTCTATTTATTAGCCCGCATGTCCAGCACCGTCTGTGGCATACATAACCCTGATAATTATAAATATAAATCATGCAAAATATTTGATAAAAATATATTTTAAATGAATAAAGGGCATTTAAGAAAGAAAATAGACAAAGTATTTCTAAAATATTTGGAATTGACCATTCAAAACATTCATGAATTACATCCACATAAATCTTGAAAGCCTGATGTATCAAGTCCTGCTGCCACTGTTTTCATAAAATTGTTATTAGATTTTTGAAAGCCAAAATTGTCTTGAGTGCTCAAATCATGATGTGTGAACTAAGTCAGTGTCAGCTTTGGGGATTAAGTTAGTTTCTATAGAGAAGTCTGTTATTCTATAAATTGCAGCAGTCTAGAACAAAGGCAGAGGTATCAACGACAACTGAGCTTTCAAGAGTTGGCATGTTATTGCTGAACTCCAAAACTCCCACGTCTAGCTGTGCTGACAATGTCCCTCAGAGGTGAACAATTGCCACAGCTTGCAAACAGAAAGACACACAAACAACCACAATTGCCATGTGACGAACCAATTTTATCAGTCAGCCAAATTTCTCCTCTTTGTCAGGCAGGTGAGGTGTAAGACAGGTATTGGAAAGAAGGAAAAAAAACCTGTACAGCACTATTTAGTTGAAAGGTCATGAAACATTTTTTTTCTAAAAAATTGTAAAAAAAAAAAAAAAAACCCATCATGACAAGATAAAAAAAAAGGAATGTAATTGGGCTGACTATAAAAATGGTTCACTCAGTTTGTAGAGGGTTCCTGTTCCTGAAGTCTTGCAAATACCATACCATTGCATCTGGTATGGTACAGGTGGACAGCAAGTTCAAAACCTGATGCACACTCTCCAAGAATCAGGTAATTACAACAGACACTGTCGCCAGACAAAAGATTGAATACCCTGCTATCATCTCAAATGTCTGTAAGTGCACAGACATCAACATGACAAGAAAAAAAAACAATAAACAAACAAACAAAAAAGGATGGCTTAGCTTAACGTTCTTCAGTCTGCACATTATTGGTTGCATAAGTCAACATCTGATTCCATGTAAATGATATAACCCTGTAAGTGAACTTTAATTGTCATCTTCATTGAAACAGAAGTAATTTCAACTAGAACTCAGTAAAAACAAAATAAACATAAACAAATGTGTTTTTCTAACACAGTTTATAAGGTTCCAGCCCATCAACTGTGTGAAAGGGAAAAAAAGAAACACCTTAGTATTCACAGATCATATACAAAAATAATGCAATGTTACAAATTTGTTACAATTTTTAAAAAAACATGCCCTACTACAGTGGGTGCCTATGCAGGACAGATGAAAAACATGTCCTTAAACAGCAAATGAAGATATCCCACAAAACAAAAGAATGGTCATGTTACTGATGATGTTGGTGGTGGCCATGAGGAAGATGCTTGACCACATACATCATATTCTAAGACTAAAACGTCAAGAAAACAGCAGTAGCCAAAGCCATGAGAATATCTGGTACCACAGATTCACACACAAGGCTGAGAGTTAATCACAAGGAGAACGTTTTACAACGTGCATTGGCTATTAAAACTGAATTGATGTGATTAAGCTTAAGTTAAGTTGTACATAGTATAATATCACAGACTAGAGCCAGGCTTGTCACTATCTGTACAGACGACAGAACTCCCGCACAGCGTTGCTCACTTTCTTCAGATCTTCAGCACTGAAATAATGAACAACAGATGATGTTAGTTATGCAGAAATGAAACTAGAAAACAGATTCATTCTAAATCATGACATGAAATGCCATAAGGACAGTGTTCAGAACTTCATTAGTTTTCACAGAAAAATGTCTCAACTCCATGTATCTGCTTCTTTTGTTTTTGTTTTTTTTCAAAACAAAGGCAGTGGCATTTAAAACACTTAGGCTGTCATAAACAATGGCTCAAAATATCAAATCTTTCTGATTAAAATTCACACTGTGAACACGAAAACTGCATTCCTCTCATCGAATGACAACCTGGCCTGTAAAAAAAACAGGGCATTCATCATCTTCACATGATCACTGCGAATTGCAGACTGAGACCATTCAGAGATTCAGATATGCTTTTAATTTATAATATACTGACTGGCCTTTAATAACCTCTTATAGTTTTTAAGACCTAAAGAGAAATTAAGAGGTGTAGCAGTCGAAATGCAAATGGCAATAAGTTATAGGATTCAAAACTTTGAGAGAGCAGGAGTGTCTGATTATATTCTTTGTGTTTAGAATTGATTAAAATTAACCTGTGAAACACTGTACTTTCATTCTTTTGATTGAACAACAAAGAAATACCTAGTACAAGGTTAACCTTGTGAAAGTGTGGCAGGATACATGGCATTTAAAACAATAACAGGGTCAACGTCCATTCCTCAAGTAAAAATGTCAATAACCTGCTCACTAATGTGGTGTGATATCAATGACAGAGTTGACAGGAGTATGCCGTCATAATACATTTCTGTGTTGTATATCAATAGCCTACTAATCTGAATCTATTAATGGGTAATAAACAGTAGTGCCATGCCCATAACAAATTGAAGTAGTGTAGATTTTATAAAATGACAGCGAAATGATAAGGAGATATAATGATATGTTTAGCTATAGAGATGCACCTTGGCTAAACTGTGAAAGTATGTAAAATGTTTCTTTTATTGTAGCTCCGCATCCTGCCTCGCAACTGTGTTATTTTGTGACATAATAAATAATAAAAAAAAAAAAAACTACAGCGAAATGATACACAATAAATCACCATATCTGATAAAAGATTATTCTTTTTCTCATAGAAAGTTTGGCGAAAATCTTTCTTGCCTTTCTGTTGTGCAGCTCAGATCATAATTCTGCCACTGAAAAATTTCGGTTATTACACTTGTCTGTACTAACCTTGTACAAGCTTTGTGGAAGTCAGCCAGCTGTTTCTTTGTGGCAGTCACAGCTCCTCCTGTACTCTCAGTGGGCAAAGCTTTCAGGGTATGTTCCAGCCACACACAGAAAGTCTAAGATTGGGGAAAAATTATAAACGAGTTACATATAGGCAGCATGTTTCTAAAACAAAAATACCCACTCCTTTTTCTAAGGCACTATCACTAAATCATTATTTAATGTAGGTATTGATCTGGTGAAAAAAACACGCATACAAAAAAAAAAAAGTATTACTGAAGATGTTAATTCATTGTGTCTGTATTGTTGCTAGTTTCAGCTATTTTAACTCCTTGAGACTGCATCAGACATATCTGTCCGACATGTTTCACAATCGCTGACATGGCTGCACAAATGTGCATGGCCTTTGAATTTTTGTATAGGCTATAACTGGTGCAATAGAGACTAGCTACCTCAGTAAAAGTTATTTTGTTACATGATTCCATGCCTATAACCATTGCCCAGTGAAATTAATCATGTCTATTTGAGTTTTGAGTGCTCTATGCCATGAAGCTTTTGACACCAACAGATACCAAGATGGCTGCGCCCAGATGACTGTAAGGTGAGAAAGAAGTTATTGAAATGGTGATGAAGACTGTTCTGATATATTAAGAAAGATTGCATGTAGATATTATACAGCCATCTATATTGTTGTGTGACTTCAGACAAACAATGTGAGTATAATATGACTAGATCTAAATCTAGATCTTAGTGATGAAGAAAACATTTGTTGTTGTTTTTTATTCTCAATTACAAAGCCCTTAGAAAAATATTCGTTAGATATAGAGATACAATGCATGTTGTCTGGTTATTATTAGATATTAAAGTTTACAGATTAAAAAAATGAAAACCCAACTTAACTAGTTGCTTGTTGATACTGTTTTGAAAATAAGCCAAAATGATGCAGTCTATGGTGCAAATCAGGATTTTAGTCATGCTGTTTCAATGTTAATACCCTTGGCCTGTGAAATCTGATCTGTCTTCATGCCCCATTTTTTATCACTTGGTTCCTCAACTTCTTTGATGGTAAGACAAAATTGCTAGGACAAAGAGCAGTATGTTTCCATGTTTGTGGAACATAACAGAATGTAGTTTATAGCAGTGTGATATGTTTTCATAAATGTGACAGTAAATTAATCTAGGCCATGTGTCAGGTGCACTAAAAAAATAATATAAGATGTCGTGGATAGCTGAATGTGCTTGATGATAATATCACATTAACAGAAATGTATTAACTTGGAGAGAAAGACTAGTCATAAAAAAAAAAAAAAAAACATGGGGAAGAATTCTCCTCCAAGTCACTGATAAGGCACTTACCGGCCGATCTATCAGCATTAACTCATAGAGAACCTCACTGACATCGGCTGACATGAAGGTGGGTAGGCAGAACAGGCAGGCATTGATCAAGGCAATGACGAGTGGCTGGCCATGGTCATCCAGCAGTTTCTTGACAAGTGATCGGCGCAGCTCAAAATCTTCTCTGTCCTGTTGGAGAACAACGAAATCATAAAGAAAAAAGGTGAATTTCCATTCGCAGCATGGGGCCCAATATTCTCATGATTAACTCTATAAGTGCGGAGATCATAAAGTTCAGTAACTCCCACCAATAATATCAAAATAAATCTGATTGCAGTTGCACAAATGCTGCCTTCATTACCCAAAATAAAATTTCTTGCTTAATTCAGTTGGTCTCAATAACTATGATTAGTGGATAAGAAACACTTGTATCTCAACGGTGTAAGTTTTCTAAAGATTGCAAGCTAATTCTACAATTGATCCAATGCCTCCACATTTTTCAAATGGCCAGACCTGACTAGTTCTACGACTGGTCCAATGAAGTCACAAGTTTCTCACTAAGAGACATGATCAATTCTATAAATCATCTAATGCTTTCACAATTTCTCATGAGCAATTTTGACATAATGGATGCCACTTTTCTGTAGGACTAAAACAAAATATGTTTTCTTTTTTTTTTTTTTTTCCCCCTTTTCAATGTGTCTGTTTTGAAGTTACAAGTGTAGAAATGATCGTTGGTAACATGAATGGCCTGCAGCACTTATAGAGTCAAACCACTTTAAGGAGGCATTCAATGAGAATAGATTCACTTCATTATTTATTATATTCTTGGTAAAAATATTTTGATATGACAAAATATTTCAAAATGAGGATGGAAATGTACATGTGACACCAAGTTGATTCTTTTTTTTTTTTTTTTGGTTCTGTATGCTTTGCATCTTGCCATATTTATAAGATGTGTTGCATAATCCTTCATTGTGCCGGATAAAACCACTAAAAGACAAATAAAAACATCTCTGCAGTCCATTTTCACCAATATCAAAATACAACAGATATAGCAAAAAAAAAAAAAAAAAATTTGAAATTAACAGATTTCCTCACAATCTACACCTAACTACTTAGTATTATTTGTATTTCCACTCCTCAGATAATTTGTTCCTTGGATATCATGACAGAATTGTGCCCCTGAATAAGTCTTCATAGAGACAGTACATTAAAAGTTTGTGACCGAGGCTAAGAATGAGTATGTCATACAAATTTAATCTTAAAAGAGGCCGTGTGTAGTACAGACCACGAAACCACAGGGATTAACATTGAAGTGAATGTCTCAGTTTAATAGGAATGAACCTGAGAATGTGAAAATGGTTGGAACACTTCTTCTTCGTTTACATCATCAAATTGAACACTTTGAAATTTCCCTCCTTTGTAAAGTAAGATTTTAAAGTAAAGTAAAAGCACCATCCCTTGACCCCCCAAGAGGGAGAAATTCTCTTGGCCATTTCAGACCACGTCGCAGCAGTGCAGCGTTAGAATGTTTCTAATTCATCTTAATTTTTTTTTTTTTTGCCAAATTGTGAGCACAAATGATTCACGACACAAAGCCTGATAACTTCTTTGAAGTGCTGAAGGTGATTATGTAAACAGCAGACAAAGGGACACAACCTCCTCTCACACTTCTCTTGTGAACAAATTTTTTTCACTTGAGTAAAGAACATCCTTTTTTATCATCATCAATAATGTTATACATGACATACTTTGACATCAAACTAATACAACCTGACTGCGTGGAATAGTTTCATGTCACTTCGCCTTACATCAAAATATTTATCCTCTTTGATGTTATGGTGATACTAATCTGACTAACCATGGATCTTGGAAACTTTAGCAAAAAATATGTGAGAGAGAATTTCTGTGGTCAGTTTATTTACTGCAAAATTTTTTTAAAAATATATAGATCTCTAGAAGCATCGATCCATTTTCACTGGCTCATAAGAATAATTCGAGCAGGTTGTGACCTAGTGGAAGCAGGAAGGAAAACAAATTTGAGGAAGAAGAGGATTTTGGACAGCATAGCTCAACGCAGAGGGCATATTAACAGCAACAATAAGAGGGATTAGGAAGTGTGCAGGAGCAGATGAGTGCTAATAATATGGAGCAGGGACCTGATGATGAAGATGATGATTAATCCAAAGTGACTATCAAATATAAACAGAGAAAACCAAACTTCCCCTAATTGCCATGAACTTTGAGCGCACAGCTGAGTCATGCACAAGTGCGACGTCAGGCAGAAGACGTATGCGTTTTACCTCCTTCTCCCTCATGCATTTGATCATGTCAGTTAGGAACTTCATGACTGAAGCATTGGCATCTTTGTGATCCAAGGAACAGGCAGCAATTGCACAACACATGATGGGCTTAGCCATAGCACTCTGTAGAAATGGTACAGGGGCCCGCTGGATAAACCTGGGGATAACCATAGCACAACCATGAGATAAAATGTGTATCATATGTTCAGTCTAATGTCAATCAGATCTAAAATGTAATCAATAACAGCAGAACACAGCAGCCTCAAGAAAAAAAATGCATGTTCTTTAAGATCATTGATGGCAGAAATGAATTTCTCTGATACTCTGGATCTGTTCTAACATGTAACAAATCCCATTTCCTTCACAACTTTACTATGAATGTGTGCAATCCAAATTATGGTGAGCTTTGATATACAGCCCCTTGGTATCCGTATTTCCCTTAATTAAAGAATGTTATTCTCCTTCTTCAAACCTCTATTTATCCTCCATGTGTCATATTCATATGCATGACATATCTTAGTCTTACATAAAAAAGAAATTTAAAAAATTAGGTCCTTATTTTTCTCAAAAAAAAAAAAAAAAAAAGGAAAAAAAAAAAGGGGGGGGGGAGGGGGGGGGGAACAGTGATTGCAAATACAAAAAGGCCACAGAGTTCAAGTCTGAAATACAGAATTATTGCAATACTTTATGTAAAGCCACAGACAAAACTCTGCCACCATGAACCTGCTGGATACATAACATATGGAAAACCTGGAACATCTTTTCAAAGGCTCGGTGTAAGACTCCATCAAATGCCAATGGAAAAAGGTGATGTGTGATAGTCTTGCACTGAACCATCAATTACAAGATCAGGCTACATTTGCAGGATGACAGAGATGATTTTGAGTTCATCTGCTGATGACGAGGACTGCTGTCTTTGTATCTGCCTCAAATATAATGTTCTTGCTTCACATACAAGGAAAATAAATATGAGCTATACTGACTATGGAATTTTCTTTCTTCTTCTTTTTTTTTTTTCTCTCTCTCTGTCACAAATGAATTTCACAAACGTGAAAATGAAATATTGACCAAGTTACCAAAAAATGCTGCTGCAAATGTTAAGTCAGAAAAGGAATAAGAGAGAAGTATTTTCATTTTTTAACCAGAGATTTCCTACCTTAAACACAATCGAAACAAGTCATCTACAGTGTCAGGATGGTTCCTCAAACCATTGTGCTCTTCCAAGATTTTAAAAGTAGGTCCACAAAATGCCTATAAATGGACAAAAGGAGAATCAAATGTATACAAATATATACAAAGCAATGTATTTTTTTTTCATGCACTCTTTTTTCTCGTCTTCTGTTTATAAAAGACTTGCAGGTATCAGAGGGCAAAATCTAAATCACTGCTTTACTTGGTGTAAAATGGACAAGAAGCTGGCCATTCTAATACTGTTAATTATCTAATTTCCTGGAACACATGGATTTGGCTGTGGACCATCTTCTGATGTACCAGTGATAATTTCTTCTTGTAATGTAATGCTTGATATATATTCAATGTCATCTTGTCTGTTTACAGGGGGGGGGGGGGGGAATCACTAATGGGCTCGGCTTCTGCTCCTCACTAAAAACTTTAAATCACAGTTTCAAAAGTTAAATCCTAGCAGGTGACAGGAGAGATTAGAAGATTAGAACCTGCAAGGAGAGATCAGAAGATCAGAACCTGCATTTTTTTCAGTGACTGTATAGTCCCCCGGCCTCTTGGACTGGGAAGCCTCACTTCTTTTAACTTTTTCTCAGATAATAGCAAATATATTTCAGAAGTCCCATGTGTATACTGCACACATTAAAGAACCCTGGCAATCAAAAGTCAGATGAGCAATAAGCAGAGACAACACTGTTCTGGAAAATTTCCAACACAAACTTTTCCACCAAAAAACAAGCACTTGAATGCCAAGAGGATCCTAATTTCCTAGGACTAAAAGGCTACATACAACAACAAAAAAATGAAAGTGTTTACACTTCTGGGAACAGCTTGAATTAGGATAAGATAAAACCTAAAATCTTTTCTCTCATCTGGGAGAAGTTATTCATTGTGGATTTAATATTACATGAATGTGCTGAATAAACTTTTCGAGAGGATGTACACCTATTGGAAATTTACTTATCAGACATCAGTGTTCATTACCAAAATGTCCAGTCATCAAAACAGCACAAATGACAACACCACTATGGTCAGTTTGACCAGACATCATGACTGATTCTGCACAAGACATAACAATTTTCATACTTTAATTCAGCCCTTGTCCAAACTATTACCTTGGAATCATTTTGTCTATGAGAAAACTAATATCAGGCCCTGCTAGACAGTTATATATCATTATTTCTGTATGAATAATGACAAAATATGTATCAACAGAATGTAACAAAAATAAGAGATAAAGTAAACTGACAGAATTTTTATTTTTTTTTATATGGAGATGAGAAATGCTTGGATAAGACTGGCGGAGAAACATATATCACCAAGCAGTACACAAAGAGTTAATGACATGAAACTACCCACTGACCTGTAACATGTCCAGCAAGCCAGGAATACAACCACTCTCTCCTCCATACTCGTCCACTAGAATACTGCCCAGGTACAGGAAACATGAATGTTGATGTGTCTGGTACAGGCTGACCATCTGAGGGATGTGAAAAAAAAAAAGTACCTAGCGTGTAACTTGCTGACACAAATTAGATTGTGTGGATTTCCCTGATAAATTTGTGTAAATCTCTAGAAAAACCTAGCATGAGTGATTCTTGCCGACAGAAAGTAGTTTGTGTAATCTCTGAAAAAAAATAAAAAAATAAAAACTAGTTGTGTGAAGCTCTGTACAAAAAATTAATCTGTTTGAATCTCTCTGGGAAAAACTAGCTTGTAAGAGTTACGCTGAGAAAACCTAGCTTGCCCACATCTCTCTGATAAGACCAAAGTTTGTTGAAGCCAGAGACTTGTGTGACTTTAGGGTTATGATGTAGAACCAGCTGACCCGTGTGACTGACTGGGTCAATCCACTTGTGTGGTTTGGGAGTTTCGAGCCATGAGCAGCCCATTCCACCTGGGGGTCTTGAGTCCTGAGAAAAACTGACTGAGAGTTTTAACCCCTGTGCCAACTGACCCACTTTGAGCCCTGAGCCAACTGACCCGAATGGTTCTGAGTCCTAAGTCAATTCAGATATGTGCCTAGATGATTTTGATCCCTGAACCAACTCACCTGTGTGACTAGAGGAGTAAGCAATGTGGCTGAGTTTTTGCCCAGACAGCGGATTGCAAAACGAATACAGCGACAGCAGCGCTCTATGATTCTCACATCGGACTGGTACTTCTCACAAGCCCTCGACAGCACCGGCCACACCTGTACAAAAACAATAACCAGGCAAACCACATGATGCTGCTATTCATGATAATTTGTTTGCATACATGTAACTGTGAATGACATGAGAACACATGAAGTTTATCCTAAGAGAAAGAGAGAATGAAATACCAAAGACTGGGATTAACAAGGTATAATGGGATATAAGGAAACATAAGGGTTGTAAAGTAGCTGGCTACCAATGGTTTTAAGAACATCTGAGATGCAACATGTAGAAATCAGGCTCTCATCAAATTTTGAGCATATGGAGTTATTGGTATCATTGAAAAGATTATTCATTTCTCTTTCTGTGTGTGTTAAGATCTTTCGTTCTACCTTAAGTAGAAGTCAAGATACTGGCAATAAAAGAGAATGGGGGTGATGTTGCTGCTGCTGAGTCTAGTGAGAAAATGGCCAATCAATTTTGCTCATCCTTAATAATCCTTATTAGGTCATGTCACTAAATCATAATTGTTTTTTGCTTTTACTCAAAGCATTTCAGCAAATTTAACACTGAAAAGCATTTTTGGATTGATATAGAGGGGTTCTGTGACCAAAAAAAAAAAAAAAATTCTTTAAATTCATTTACTGTTCAAAAATCTGACTTCCGCTCAGTTCAGATGTTGGCTGGGGAGTTTGGTTTAAAAGAATAAGAAGATATGTCTTGCGCCCAGGGCAAATGAGTCGCAAGTCGCGCTGTGTGAGTTCCGTCACCGCCATTTTTTTTTTACGGTTTTTTACTATTTTCCGAATACGATACCAAATTGTTTCTTTTTTAAGATTAAAAATGGTTAAATTGTCGTTTTGTGAAAAAACAAAAAAACAAAAAATTTAGTATCTTAGTCGGTAAATAGTTAAAAATGACCAAAAATGGCTGTATATCTTCATTACCCCACGCAGCTTCTGACTCATTTGCTCTGGTTGCAAGACATAAATAGCATTTTGCAATCCTCACCTCTCCCTTTCCCCATTGCCCTGTAAATTTAATGCTGTACTTAAGAGCGTTTAAAGTGAAAGCAGTGATATTCTTGTATAACAACCCTTTTGCTTCTTTCATGCCTTTTGTTTCATTCTGTTTCCTCTGTGCTCACAATTTGCAAGCAGTCCCTACTGGTTCTGTCTTTCATTAGGTAATATCTGTACCATTTTTTTTCTCTAAATATTTGTAAACTGTCATCCAACACAGACGTCTTGATTACATAATCTCTGTTCATAGGGTGGGTTTTCATTCTAGATAATTCAGTAGAGAAATAATGGCATAATTCATGAAACAACTTGTGCTAGACACATTTCTTATTTTTTTTCCCCTTCCATATCTCAAGTGCACAGAAAATGAATTGTACCACTAATGTTGAGCAGTCATAATACCAAAAACAAATCAAATGTTATACAGTTGCATTGATGATTCACAACTTCACATTAATTGAGTTTTGACAAAGACAAACTGTACAGTTTGCAATCACCTCTAAAATGACAGCCTGGCAAGGATGGGTCTGCCCATTGGCCACTGTAGGGTTTGTATGTCTGGAAAGTAGAAAGACAAACATATCATAAGTTACGATAAACCTTATTTCTCCATGAAGGAGGATCAATGCAAAAGAAATATCATCTTCATGGTGGTGCTCTTAAGACGTGGCTTAACACTTCATTCTACTGATTCTAAAAAGTTTGGGAAGCTCATGTCTGGCAGCTTCAAAGCTGTTGAGCAAAAGAGAAAACTGATACCTAAAAGAAGGAGAGAGCAGTAAAACGAAAAAAAAAAAGTACAGATGGCAAAGGCTAAGCACATTTGGTCATGCAGACAATGTCCTGCCTCAATATTGATATAAATAAATATTCACAAAAATATATGATCTACTTGCATGAAAGCAAAGATTGTAGAAGACATGATATCCAATACCTGAAAACAGCTGCTAAACGGTCCAGCCACAATGTGGGGTCATTAGGTGCTCCCTGCTTGACCTGGCCACTCTGCTCTGTCAGCAACTATAAAACACAAATGACAAAGAGTACTGATAATAATATACATGCTAAGATCAATGGCCACATGGCACTGACCACACAGGACTATGACTGCAGGGAGACTACAACCATCAGCCACATGTGATAGTTCCAATGTTGTTCCAACCTATTACATCACGCTCTTCCTATTATCACTCCAAAAACACAGCTTCTCATTACTGACCTTCTTTCAACAATAGATCAAGGACCTATATGAATACTGAGTAGTATTCATCATCCAAATCAGCCATTTTATTGGCCCAACACTCAATATGACTCCACTACAGACAGTATATATGACAGGTTTCAGGGCAAAATGAGACATATCCAAAATGGCCGTTCAGAGAAAAATGACAATTTGGTCTCCAACAGCTAGTAATTTATCTAGAACTAGAATTTTCTGAGGACTTCCGGGAAGGATAACTCGCATTTGGTGAAAACAAAAATCCCTACCAAATAGCACAATCGCCATTCCCAGTATTGAGGGGTTGAACTCAAAATTTTCAAAAATGGCGTTTGTCGCATTTTGCCCTGAAACCCTTCATTTCTTACACTTGAGTTTCACACTGCTTAGAAAAGTTCTGAGGACTGACCTATCATTTAAAAATCATTTGAAATGAAATCATAAAAATGGCTGTGTAAGTGCAGAAATGTGAGATGGTGCTGCAGCGGACACAAAGAGGTAATTTGAGGGTTAGTATTACCTTGTCCAGAGGCTTCACCTGGCAGGCACACAACTGACTGAGGGCCTCTGTAATGTTGTTGGACGGTAATCTGCCCAAGATGGTGGCTGTGCCTGCAAGCAAGATATAAGCACATGCAAAACAATCACTTTAAGATGGTAAAAAGATGCAAATGATAAGATAATGTAAGATAAGAGTCATGTTTCAGAGTAAGACTCCACCATCATACACTACTTTAGTTTTTAGCATATGGCAAAGTCATACACTGTACCATCATGTTAAGAGGCGACAAACTGCATTTATTCTAAGAAAAAAAAAAAAAGACATTCCTGTCACTATTGATGTGACATAATCCACACACAAATGGATGTTGACTAAATGTAAAATGCCATGAACAGTAAGGCTCAAGGAAATCTGCAGCTTAATATATGTATCAACAGTGACAGCAATATATGTTAACTGAAGAAGACAACGACGACGATGATGATGTGATGTTCAGTGAGCACAGATTCTATATAAGAAAACTTGCTTTGTTTAACAAGGTAAAACAGACGTATTATTTTTCATTCTAAAGCTGTACTTATAATAATATATGCTTGTAACAGTCACACCGAGGCAGCTCACAATCACATCATAATAACACCATGACATCACATTTAAAAAACAAATAATCCAGTCATCACAGCCAGTAGCAATCTACCCTGCACAACTGATGGCTTTATGGAAATGGACAATTTTTCTATGAAACAGCCTACTATAAATATATCTCATTTCAAGAGAAAATAAAACCAGGATTTAAATAAATTTCCTTGCAAATTATCTCATTTCTGTAATTGTACACTGCGCATTCTTCAAGCTGACTCAGCATGTATGATTCAAATTTGATAGCGTTGCCCGAAAGTTTGACATAATGATATATTAATTTGATGGTCCTGATGTTTCGAAGGTTTAGAGTAAAAATTCACACTGTTCCATTGTTAACAAATGCACGATATGAAAAGATCTAGAAATATTGGTCAATTGTTCAGTTTATAAGATCACATTATAAGTTTTCACTCCACCAATGACTTGCCTTGTGTAAAAGGTACTAAAACAGCCCGAGCATAAGAGCCATCATTAACTATATATTATTTAAGAAGACGCGTCGACTAAGTTATCTATTTATTCAATAGAATCACAATGGCATAACACACCACTATAATTAATAATACTGAGTGAGAAGATGGCAGAACTCCCAACAATACAGTTGCAGCAAAGAAGACATCAAGACATGATTGACAAAAACAAAAAAACAAAAAATTCATTCCAATTCATCAAATCAGCGCTGCCTTCTCTTGTGTGGAAAAAAAAAAATTAGAACATATTTGACGCTGACAAGGCTATCCATCAATCTGGATGCACTAGCCTGTGATTCTTACGTCGATCAGGTGTTTAGGTGGCAGATCCTTAGAGGGAGAATAATAGTTTTCCCAATAGTCTCAGAAATCCTGAAAATGACATGCTACTACCTCTGAGCAGCGATCCTATGTTAAAATTCTCACAATGTGAGCTTATGCAACCTTGAAAACAGATGATTGTTGCCAGGGATGTCAGACTGTTTTCACAAAAAAGTCGGAAAATTTACTCCGCTGAACAAACAGTCTGACTGTTGTCCACGGTATGAGGATAATGCTTTCGTACTTCCAGTTTCATTGTCACTGTGCGAAATTTGTATCACAAATTATTACAAAACCGCACAACTGTCTTGTGGATTCAGAAAGAGTCAGCAATTGATCGGCCAAAAGCAGGAAAGCTGGCAGCGACCAAAACATCGGAATTCCCATTAAAGTCGGAAGTCTGACATCCCTGTGTTGTATCAGGTATTAAAACAAACACGAGAAAAATCACATGACCGAGGATTTTCGCTCACATGCTGATTTGTTTACTTGCTCTGCGCATGGCAGACAAATCT
>JBCAUA010013450.1:0-13031 GCA_038406235.1 Peronia verruculata | reverse complement strand
CCCCCCCCATCCCTGCCTGATTACGTAAGAGTGTGACACTTTTATGAAATGTAGAGTTTTTATACGCTAGAGGTTTTCATTGTTTTGAGAATGTTTGCAAGTTTACCCAAGACCCTGAGATGGGGACTATAAAATTATACAATATGTGGAAATTTCAAGAACTAAAACGATCCCACAGGCATAAGTAATGCTGAAATCATAGTCATCAAGTGTTATTCGATTAGACCTATTTCCTAGATCTAGAATCTCTAAATCTAGACCGCAAAGATCTGCCCTCTTACACTGGTTTTTCTAAGATCATGGGCACATTATTTGCTGTTGTCAGTACTCTGATGTGCTGATTTCCTATCAACATCTATCACGCAACCATGCAGCTGCATGATGACGGATATGAGGTATCTAGATCTATTAACTAGTATTAAGCGCTACCAACTTTGATCTAGATCTTCAAACAGCCTAACTATAGTCCCAGGTATGAGGATACTCACTTCCAGTTTCACTGTCATCAGGCAAAATTTGTGTCGCAAATTATAAGAAAACCATGACAGTCTCATGATTCACTAAAAGTCCGCAGTTGATTGGCCCAACGGAGGAACGTTGGCAACGAGTAAAAATTCAGAATTTCAATTAAAGTCGGAAGTTTGACATCCCTGACACATCTCCTTCAAGTTGAGACTGAGACTTGTGAAGTGATTTATACATTGCGGCCTTTGAAATGTGGACATTCAGATGTATGGGAGGGATTAACTGGACAGAAAGAAAGACCAACAAAAATGTTTGCGCTATGCTAAAAGTCAAACATATACCACTGACACCAATTTAAAAAGGAAAGTTCAATATTTTGGTCACAACACCATCTGTAAAGATATACTGGAAAGGAAGATCAAGGGAAAATAGACGAGAGGAGGACTGTAGCAAATATGAATGGATGACATCAAGACTAGACGAATCTACCTCTGGAGGAATGCACCAGAAGAATTGAGGATAGAGAGAGATGGTCAGTCATTTCAAATTCATCTTGAGAGAGATGACACAAGATGATCACTTTTCCTTCTCCCACTGTGCACTTTAATCATCTCTTTATTTTTGTTTTCCTTCTTTCCTCCAAATCTCCCCATTTTGTTCACAATGTTTACATATTTATCAAAAATTAAGTAGGCAGGGTCTTAACTAAAGTCTTCACACATCTCTCAGTCTACCTGCTGTCCAAGGTCTTCATGTATAACTTTCTTGAGTTCCTCTAAGTCTGACTGGGGTGCCTGGTTATGTAAAACTTTCATGGTGGTCACATATTCCTTAGGCAGGAGATATTCCAGAGATCCCAGATGTTGGCCCACTTTGATGAAAGCCCCTCCATTCTGGCAGCACATGTTCCTGAGTCGCAGAGCTGATTCCAAGTGGCACTACAAATATTATGGCAGAAAAACACAAAAGTCATCAGGATAGTTCACAAGACCACTTTCCAGTTCAAGAATCCTGTCCACCACAAATGTGGTATAATATTAAATATATGGATAAATTCACAAAATTTTTCACGTTTCAGATAGAAGTTTCTGTCAGAATTCTACTGTTTACAGCAGTTTACGTAGCGTGTATGACATATGTGTATTATTTTTGTTTTCTCTATACACTGTGTTTATGTAAATAAGAATGCACGTGATCTGATGACAAAGTGCATATGAAGCCTTCTGCAAGGTCACTTAAAAAGCAGGGAATGACATACAAAATCTTAACATTCTTAAAGGGTAAAATTCTGGTATTACATGACAAAGTGATGAACATTGATCTACAGTGACTGCACATCATTTCAAGAACAACAATTTCCAAATGTTGAAAGACTACTTACATTGTGAATTGCCTCGGGATAATCTGGATGAGACTTTTCATATTTATGAAACAGAATTTTGTAGTCTACAGCTATTCTTGCAGCCTGTCAAAAAACATGACAACTTTAACTTTGGACAGAGATCCCATTAAATCTAATATTACAATGTTCACAGGGTAGACATGATTAGAGTTTCTCCTTTCTTAAACTGCTGGTGGCTCTAATTTAATAAGAAAAAATATAGCTCTTTCACTGTATAAAGGATATCTAATTTGTAATATATAGTCAAAAATGGGGAATCGCACAACAATACAAATACAAGAAATGAAAAGCAGTAGCATCAATAAAATCAATGACCATTTTGACAGAAAAAAGAACACAGTCCTCTTACAGTAAAGGCTGCTCGTCCAAATCTTACAGCTCCAATTGAGCCAACATCTAACTGTGGGTTGGTATACAAAACTCCGCCAGCCACTGTGGATCCAAGAAGGGCCAGCTTGGTCAGCAATTTGAGCCCCATGCTTCATGTATTCCAGCTCTGCAAATATTTTTGACAGTTTCGTTATTAAAATTTAAGATATTTATGGCTTTATATATATATTATAGCTCAGAGATAGTGGGACGGATGTCTTTAAGAGGCCAAAATGCACCATCAAATTAAAGTAGATGCTTAGCAATGTGATGTATTTTCAACTAAATCTGGCTAATGAATCACTTGTCTTGTTTGTCGTCATTCATAGAGTACTTCACAAAATAATAACAATGAATGAGTTGAATCACTTGTCCATACAAAATACAGTTGATAATGATTAGAATATCACTTTATTCTGAGGTTTCATGATTCAAAAAGTTTGAATCAATCACCATAATAATCAAATCTTCAAACTCTTGCCATACCTTATCCTCATCCAGGTCCACTGTCCATTACTTCTACTCTAGCCTCGAAATATAGATTTAAAACTATAACTAAGTGCAGAAGAATGGTGGACAATAATAGTAATAATACAAATGCCTGTTTAAGTTTACTGTTAACTCACTTTTCAATTAAGCGAAAACTAAAATATATTCACAAGTGGCTACAAAATAATATTTGGGACTTCTTGCCAGCAAGTCAGCCTTTATCTAGATCATGAGTATGATGAGTAAGACTGCACACCCACTCTTCCTTACAATATTAATGACCATGAAGAAAAATTTTATTTTTATCTTTCTCCAATGTGACAAACTAAATGTCTATAAATGATTTATTTCATCAAAACTGTAAATAAGCCAATTCTATTATAGTGATTACTGGACTCACCTTGAGATATTTATTTTGTCTCTTCTCCATGGCTACAGTCTTACTCTTAATAACAGTAACTGACAAGATAAATATGGCAGATGATTGAAACAATTATTTAAAACATGAGCAAAAGCCTATGTGGAAATGTGTGAAACCTTACTGAGGGCAAAGCTAAGTTACTTTACAGTAAGTAGGCTTACTGTGCTCTTTTCCTTGACCTACCACTTTGCCAGTGATGTTCGCCATATCATGTGATTGAAACAGAACCTTCTCCGATTGTTTTCACTGATCTGTTATGCTGAAACTAATATCAACCTGTTTCATATGATCTACTTGCCATGTCTCTCGCCAATTGTAACAGATTCTTTGAATAACAACTCTACAAAAATCTTAACACGATGTTCAACTACAAGATAGTGTGTCAGAGAAGAATTCGAGCACCAAAAAAAAAAAAAATCATACAACTTACCATGCGCTCTCGGGTCAAAAGGCAAATCGTAGGTTTTTATTACGATTTTTACCCATCACAAACGCTAACAGGCGGGTTTATTACACGCTATACACTTATACACTTGCATAAGTAATAGCTGAGCCCACAGCGGTGGGTTCACCTTTGGTTACATGACTGACAGAAATTATTGAAGTAGTTGCCCTTGCTTCGGACAAGTCGTCATTAGATAATTCTGTCAAAATGGCATCAGAGTAATAATAATTATTATTGATTATCTCCCTTTACTCACAATTCCATGACTTCTCTACGAAAACATGATATAATAATATAACATTTAGAATTCTATGATTCTGGTGATTTTGTCGGGTTCAGTTTATCGCACTGAGACACTGACCATATACATGTATGTCAACTGCACTACTGAGAATGGCATTCAACAAATACCATACCAGCGTACAAGTTTGAAGACTATGGGTGGCTCTAATAAACGTAAGTTGTTTGGGCTGTTGGAATTGGTACATAAGCCAAAGTACAAGGCATAGTCCAGTAAAACCACCTGAGGCATTCTAAAATGGGCAGAAAGAGACAGAAAGCCTGATTTTATTATCAAAACAAATGGCTAGATAGCAGGGGCAAAGGTACAATACAGAAATAGATAGCATAGGCCTATTCGTTAAATAAAATTTTAAATGTTAATATGACAGATTAATTAAATTTTTTTTTTACTTTTCCAATTATGGATACATGTAAAAAAATGTGTAAAATTAATCTGGATATTTAATTCTGGCCATGAATCATTGAATCATTGCTGTGCAAGCTAAAACTGAAACAAAATGAAACACAAATAAAAATAAAAACACATATTTATATCTCATTATACATGTACTATTTTTCTCATCAGTTCCTGTAAAGCAGATCATGTTTAACTCTAATATAATAGTAACATAAGGCATCCTAGATGGAAAAGTGTTTTCAGATTCTTAATTCTAAGGAGACAGTCAACTGCTGATACTGACATGATTATAGACGAGAATTAAGCAAGTTTGAGTGTCTAAATTATTGACTCTATTTATTAACTTCATGAAGACACTAGGTCCTGTATAATTTTTGTTGAAACTTTACTGAATGTGATTTTTGTTGTTCAAAATGAAATATGAGTCAAAATTTCACATTCTGGATCATAGTAAAGACTAATTTTTCTGAAATCTTCTGAAGTTGTTGTAGATTTATTAGTTTTTTATTAATTATAATTATATTAATTATCATATTAATTTAAAGTTTATTAATAATTCAGATGATGGTTTTATATATGGTTTCAAAGATGTTGAGTTCTTCTGCTGTTGATTCTTGTTTGTTCTACAAGGCCTGACAAACTGCCTTCGGTGGTTCTCAGAGTCTAATAGAATATGTAGCTATTGAATGAATTTCATTGCAATTCTGCTTTCCTATGACATAGCTGTGTTGTGCCATCCAAATGTGCTACACCATTCCTCTTTAAGGGAGATTGCATGTGACTTTGTAAGTGTCATATTTTCAAATTCCTCATCATTCATCTGACTTGCCAATATCCACAAATTTACTTTACCGATAATGTAAGATTTTAGTCATTACGCACATTACAGAGGTCTCAGATGATGAATCATTTTGGACAAACACAAGGTTTTTATTTGCTGAATGCCAAAGTAAAGGTTGTTAGATGAAGGATGTTTGTGAGTCTGAAGAAAAATTTTAAAAAATGTCTCTGGTAGTGGTAGATGCTAATATAACATACATTGTGAATGTTCTCTGTAAAAGTTGTGAAAAGAACTAAAGACTGTTTTAGAGCTGTAGAATCCAGTCCTTCATCATTCATGGTGGCTGCTGATTTCCTATGTATGAGAAAGATGGTATTTGAAGAAACAGTTAGATTTTTTGTGCAATTTCTTTATTCTTTGTACCCTCTAACACTGCCATCAGCAAAGTTCTTCACTTGTATCAGCATAATGCCTTCATTGCAGCCCAACAAAGAATAATAATAAAAATAATAGAGAGTATTTATATAGCGCCTATCCCCGTAATTACAGGCTCTAAGCTCTTTTCAATCTATTATTACCCCGACAGACCCAAAGAAGACACTCATAAACGGTCTCAGCTTCCTGGGAAGCATACAAGGCGGCTGCCTCAATCTAACAATATTGGTCACTGTCTACAGCCGGGTACCCATTCAGACCTGGGTGGAGTCAGGAAATGTGTGTAAATTGCCTTTCCCAAGGACAAAAGGTCGGGACCAGTCAGGATTCAAACCCGGAACTTCAGATCCCGAGTCGATGGCCTAACCGCTAGCCCACGACACCACCGAGTTTATGAAACGATCAAAACAAAAACAAATGGACAATAACAATACCGCAACGCTGACATTCCAACAGAATAACAAAGGGCAAAGCCACCATTTTTCAATAAACATTTATCTTTTATTCTACTACTGAATCAGCACACTTGAAGCAATTTCAAACATCAGTCCAATAAAACAGTCAATTATATAACGATACATGAAGAGTTTGGAGAAGAGACTGAGCTGGGATGAACCGGACACACGACAGCAGACAAGAAGGCAGTACAACAGAATCCTACACAGCCTATCTCCTCCTCTTTTTTATTTTTTTTTTTTCATTTGTTCTTTTTATACATCAGGAGAAACAAAAAAAACAACATAATACAAACAAATATGAAGCCAAATTGGATTTTTTTTTCATCCACATTTTCTTTAAAAGTCCAATCTGCAAACAGTTCTAAAAAAAACAAGAAGAAAAAAAAGAAGACCAGAAAATAAGTGAGTTATGGCAGTGAAAGATCTCCACATTTTACTTCTTCAAATTCATTAAAACATTGTATATAATAATATATATATATATGACTACAAATGTCCAGCTTTGAACCAATGCCTTTCCCAGTCCCTGGTATCAAAACATGTAAAATATTCCCTAGGATAAAATCATGTCTAAGATCAAGTCTCCTGAGACACTCAACTGTGACATCTGTGCGATGAAATGATCTACCTCATTAATTCTCATAATAAATGAAAAATAATATTTAATGTTTTAAAACTAAAGAATGAATGCAAACTGTACATCATAATTACAGAAGATTGCGATGTTAATATTCAGCACAAGGATCTGATAAATAAGTTCTCAATGTAAGATATGAATGAGATTTTTGTAAATCAAGGTCAATTATTTTGCTATCATCTATCTTAAAGAAACCACTCATCTACGCCACATTTTGATATACAGAAATGAATACCCAAGACTTAAACGTTCTATTGGTCATCAAAGATTACAAGAGCATTACAAAGACTTATCTTGCACAACTTGTGCAGCATCCAACACCCACTGATATCCAGAGGAGATAAACATGTTTCTTTATGAATAAATTTGCAAGAGGCAAAGAATTCCATCAAGCCTGATGCCCTGTCCTTGCAAGATCAACACCATTTTTAAGATTTCACAGACATAAAATAAAAAGGGAGAAACAACAAAAAAATAACGAAAATCCACCACAGCTATGGGGCGATACAGAAAATATTGTCTCCAGTAATGACCAAAAGAAATGCTGGATAGAATAACATAACATCTGTGATGTTAGAAACATCCATATCCATATGCAAATTTGAAATTTTTTAAAACAACCAAAAAAAAAAAAAAACTCGATGGAAGGAGAGGAATTTTGGAGCGAGGTGTAAAGCAAGGCTAGATAATATCACTTGTCTGAAAATGATAGAATGAACAGAAATGCTTCTTTAAGAACAGATTTACTGAAAGGCAAGATTTAGTGGCTGATATGTTAAGATATAGAATACAAGTGCTATCACAGAATACTGGAATAGTTGAATTATGTCCACACAACCAAGTGAAAGCTGACGTTTCAGTGCATTTTTGTTTTGGACTGAGCTTTTCGTATTACAAACTGTGAGTGCCTGGCACTCCTGAAAGCTTTTGGTATTGATTAGCAACGTATATCTTGTGATGAAAGATTGAACATATAATGTTGGTTTCAGTGTGTCACATTGACCTTCCTCATATGAGAGAACATACAAAAGTATAAATTGATGAGAAACGTGCTGTACAAATGATGAAGTTTTTACCTCTACAGCTGTTCCATGTTGTAAGTTGACTATGTACACAGCAGAAATAATCATAGTTTATATTTTCATTTAATGTTTTTATTTAAAAAAAAAAAAAAATAGATGATGAGTTTGTGAATAAGGAAGAGATGCAAACATCCAAGAGCACTGAGAGGTGTGCAATCAACACATTCAAGCCATCACTTCAAGCATACATGAACATTATCAACACATGAATTACTTTCAAATTTTTTTTATGACTCATAATGATAATAAAATGCCATAATTCGTTTATTTCAATTTGAAACTTGTAATCCCTAGACTGAGACCAGCAAATCTGTGACAGGATAAGAAGAGGCTAAGCCTGTTGACTCTCACATGACAAGTGATAAAGTATGTCTGAGTATCTTATACGATGGGGTCAGTGAACATTGGGGTTATAAAACTAGCCCGGCATTGAGACATCTGATAGAGCAGTTCTCCTTGCTGGTCAATGTCGACAGTCTGTTCACAGTAGGATGAGATGGGCATAGGCAGTGTGTGCATAACATACATTTCTATGGTGGAAAATATGTGTGATAGTTAAATAGATATTATGAAATGATAGCTAATGTATTAAAATAAACATATTGATTAGATGTGGAATTCTCGACTAGCTAATGATGCATGAATTCTATAAGTCATAAATGGTAAACTATCATCTGTTATTGTCTCTTTCTTTTTCCCCAAACTTTAAAAAAGTTCAGATCAAACATGGGCCAATCCACAGGAAACAATCCATTAAAATCAGCATAGAAAGATAAGAGTGCATAAAAGATGGTCTAAGATTAAAAGTAGTTAGATGAAATCTTGGTGATATTGATTAGTTCAAACAGAGATTAATTATCACAAATGGAGATTTCCACACAGCACCCATTAGACAATTTTTTGCTTTCTTTTTTTTTTTTTTAAATATATTCAACCACATATGTATATATACAAATATTATGTTCACTGACTATATCTCACCGTTCACACTCTTTCACAAGAAGATCATAACCATCCATTCACTTGCAATATTTTCTTACAGAACTATTCAACTGGGTTTCTTCCACTAAACAACAATTTTAAGTTGAATACCACACACATTTGAAAGATCTAAATATGCATAATTATACCACTGATGATTACAGTATTACCCTGAAATTTTAATGGACTCTAGATCAATTATGCATCTGACTATGCATTATTCTGGTCTTCTTCAAGAGAACAATTTGGCAATTGATACAGTAATGATTTTATACATCTATTACACAATAGATTTTAAAGAACAAATTTCAATACAGGATCTTAACCTGAAATTGATAAATATGCTTAACTACATACTTTTTTCTCCTTTCCTTTTTTTTGTCCCCATTTTCTGGTGTTAATTTTTAATTTAAAAAAAAAATATTTTGAAGGTCATAAATTCACATAACTACTACGTATTATATTTCCAAGCAAAAATGTCAATGTGACAGCCTTCACTGTGATTTAAATCATTAAAGGGAGTCCTCCCATAAAAGAAATGCTGCTCCTTTTAAAAATGATCCCAAAACATGTGGATATCCACTGCATTCATATGTATGCATTATACGACAAACTCATACCAGAACTGCAGAGGCATCATATGCAATTTTCACCACATCACAGGTACAATATAAAATACAGGCTGACTGTTTGAACCGGACTGATGGAAGCAAAAACTCATGGACAATGTAAAGGGAAACTGACTATCATTACAGCACTGAGACACCAGCCTTTCTTTCATCCCTTTCCTTACAGACATGGCTAACTGTTCCTGGTGTGTGACAGAACTGGAAACAGGGAGAAACTGAACACATTTCTAGGAAAACTATTCCAGTTTTCTTAACTTAATATCTTCGAAACAAGCAAATAATTTACAGAATAAAGAATCTAGTGATGTCCCACCATCTTTTATTATGAAGGAAAAAAAAAAATTACTTCAGGGAATCATAACCTATAACTACTGGGAGTAAATGATGGAGAAAAAAATCTTTAGTATGTGTTATACAATAGAGTCTGGTCAAGAGAAACTAAGGGATTGCATTAGATCTAACTATCAGTTCACACTGTTAATGTGAAAGAGAAAAAAAAAAACAATCAGATGGTAGGGTCATGTAATGAGATGCAGTGTGTATATTAACACTGGTCTACAAGGAAACATGAAATGGGAAGTGAAAGAGAGAAAAGGTGGACAGACTATAATAATTAGGAGTGGACAAAGGGAACATTAAAACCTGCAGAGCCCCAGGCCTTGGGACATGACTGACACAGATGGTGAAGCTTAGTGCACAACACAACAGTAGCTGTCTGATGGTTGCAGATGGAATTATGGGCTACAACTAAGAAGCAGCAGTAAATGACTTAACCAATTTTCACTGTATTTCTGCAGCAACTGCCAGCACTCCAGTAATGTGGTACTCAAGTTCTGAGTCGCTTTGGAGACTGGTCAGTGAAACATCAAGTTTCTGTAAGAAGGAACTAATGATTCTCTCCCCTCTAAGTCTCAACATTCGAATTCTGTTTCTCCTGCACATGTCAGCCATGCAGTGCTACATTTTTTTCAGAAAGACCGTGCAAAAGCTGTTGAAAAATTAACATCTACAAGATGAGGCCTGAGTTTTCAAATTCATCCTCTGCATAACAATATCTCTTGGTTGTCTATGTGGTTCAGCACATTACACTATTCTTAATGCACACAGAGCTAAAATTCAAAACAAGACTAAGATCAATGTATGTAAAACAGAACTTGCACTAAAACATCACAATCATTTTAAGCCGACACTAAAATTTTTGTAGAAAGTATAAAAAAAAAAAAATATTTCATTCCTTTTATTTAGAGATGTTCTGTCTCACATAGAGATTTGTCATTTTCAAAATTGGAATGTTAAGAAAAAAGAAAGAGAAAAAGAGAGAGAGAGAGAGAGAAAGAGAGTGAGAGAGAGAGAGAGAGAGAAAGAAAAAGACCTATCTAGATCAAATCAACAAACTGAAACAAGAGAAAATCATATCATATTTTCCCACACACTGTGTACGTCCATGTGGGAATGAATCCAATATTTTCTAATCTCCTCAATTATGTCAATTCAACCCATACATATACAAAAAACAGTTTTCAAAAAATAAAAGACAGTTTGTTTCCTGAGCTGGTAAACTTAGTGGGAAGATGCCATGACTGTGATAAACTAGTAAAATGGAATGAACACATTGGATCTGACACAGCCACAATAGAAAGTCTATCAGGCAGTCAGGGAACATACAGAGCAGTGTACAAACAAAGCATCAAAGCACTGATTCTCTTACAAATATACTCTGTCTTTTGTTTTTTTTTTAAAAAAAACTTCCTAACTCTTCAGTGCTACGCCAATGAGGTATTTCGAGAAAAATCACATGACTGAGGATTTTCGCTCACACGCTGATTTGTTTACTTGCTCTGCGCATGGCAGACAAATCTTGACGAATGATGAGCTTTCAAACCTGTCACATCATATAAACAAAGCCACATGTGAGCAATGTTGCCTCTGTCATGTGACCGATCTCGAAATACCTCATTCGGATCAAACACTGTCGCGAGTTTACTCTTCAATTATTATCGTCTTTTTAAGACAATGTCAAACATAGTAGGCTTTATCCGGCTTTATGCCATTAGAAACACAACATATTTTATGCAACAATGTTGTGTACCAAATTTCATATGGATACATTCAGTAGTTATCGAACTCATATGCCTTTTATGGGTTTTGTTGCAAATTTATAGTATAGATGGAAGAAGATTGCAGCCCAACATAACAAAACAATGTGATTCTAGGATATCCAGAAGCGATCCTACTTCCCATTACATATGGTCTAATGAATGTTGGTAACCTAAGCCAAGGGGCCTAAATCGAAATCACACCATTGCAATCTGTTCGTTGTCTTTTTTTTTTTTTGCCTGAACTCGAGCTCTGTTTCGACGCTTCCTACATATCTTGACGTAGAATCTAGTTGGGTTTACAGTAGAAGGGAAGCCCGTTCTTGACCTCTTCAGTCAGCGGGGAGACTAGCTATTTGTGTGAACAAGGATCGTTTGAGCAGTCTCGGCACGATCGGCTCACCATTAGCTGGCAGGCAGACCGAGGAGAAGAGGCCGCACGGTCTAAGGTGGAAACGGGATGGGAGTGGGAGGAGAGGAGAGAACGGAGAGGACGGTCACCAATTCCCTCGAGGCCCCAGTGTTTGACAATCTAGGTTTCTCGTCGTTTTACCCTCCGTGGTGCTCGCTCTCAAGACGCCCACCCACTCAGTCTTTGATCACTCACATGCTCGAATATTCACTTTGTCTGTGGTTCATTCTGAGATTCTCATAGTCCGTTCAATATAACAATTTTCCTTCTAAAATTATTTCCTGCTCTTGATCATCTCAAATTATACTTTCTCCCTTGTACTCCTTTCTTTCTTTCTTTCTTTATTTATTTACCTATTTATTTGTTTAGCAACATCCATTTATTGATTCATTATATAATTATTTACTTACTGGGATAGCTGGTTAGCTACTTTTTTTCCCTCCTAATATTGCACGAGTCTAGAAAATTAGTTATTTCCCTCTAACTGTTTTGTGTTAAAAGTATGGGTATTGTCCAGTGAAGTATATATTATTGTTCCATTGCAAAAATCGTGATTCGACTGACTGAAATCTAAGACGGTTGCACTGTAATAATGGAATGCCGACTCAACATTCACCAGCGAGAAAGAGAAAATCTTTTTTATTCAATGATTGCTTTATTTTCCCTTTCAAACAGAATTGAGCATAGGAATGTAAAGTGTCTCAGTAATAATTGTTAATGCCATATATTTATGTTTACTAGTGCGGCTCCTCTGCACTAAAAAGTTCACGTAAATTCGTAAGCCTTTTATACCTAATGTCATGCAGTTCCTCCAAGGAAAAAAAAAAGCTTAAGGCCCTTTGGTATTTGGTTTTAAATAATCTAGGTTAAGACCGTTCTCAGTCTGTTTTCCTCACTCTCAGAACCATTCACTCGATAATTATTGACTCAGTCACAATCAACATTACTTTCACTTGTATGTAGGGTCGTGGTCAGTCCTATCGGGCCTGTCATGCCTAAGGGCCTTCAATTGTACATGAGCTGGGTTTCATTTGATATAGTAGAAACGTTCGTTTACCACATCCATTGTTTAAAGCCATCTTAAATTTATTTTCTTCCGTCTGTTTTCATAAGTAATCAATCAATCAATCAATCAATCAATCAATCAATCAATCAGTCAGTCAGTCAGTCAGTCAGTCTATCTATCTATCTATCTATCTATCTATCTATCTATCTATCTATCTATCTAT
>JBCAUA010013439.1:0-13032 GCA_038406235.1 Peronia verruculata | reverse complement strand
ATCTATCTATCTATCTATCTATCTATCTATCTATCTATCTATCTATCTATCTATCTATCTATCTATCTATCCCAGCCAAGATTTTGTAGCAGAACCAAACCTTTCAATGTTAATATGTTGAGCTAACTAACGCGTCTCATAATATAAATATAAACAGACTTAACAACAAAGTGCTTTGCCCGATCATTCACTGTGTCCTGGCAGTCTCAATGCTTGTCTTTTTTCCTTGGCTTCACCCTCTCTCTCCCTCTCTGTCTCCCACTCTCTCTGCTCTTTTTCTCTCATTTTGTCTCTTTCTTTCTCTCTCTCTCTCCTTCCTTCTCCCCCTCTCCTGTGAGCAAACAGGGATGATGAGTATCCAAACTGACATGTCTCCAGTGATTGGATTTGCTTGTACAACACACAACAACCCTATGCTGTAACTGTAACCCTAACCCTAACCTCTTCCCCCAGCAGATGATCTGATATCAATGCCAACTATAGAGCAAAACAATTCTACACTGCCTGCCACATGCAATCTAGCTATCAATCTGTAAACATGTCCCTCCCCCCCCCCCACCTCCCACGTAGCCAACTCCCTGCTCATCACACGCTGAACAGCAACTGCTTTATTTTCTGTCCAATACACCATCTCTCAATGATGTGGTCATAGGTGGACTCCCCCCCCCTCCTCCCTCATCCAGGCAGGAGGCAGCTTGTGGACTGGGATATTTCAATTGTTTACATTTCCACCACCTCAAGAGTTGACCTTCACGTCTCTCCTCTGGTTGAAAACTTCTCATTCTCTGGCCTTCACAAGCACGTAAGACAGCCGGACAGACAGACAGACGGACAGACAGAACTTACACAGCTATCTACTGACACATCTACCTACCTACCCACCTATCTACATACCTATCGATCTATTACCCACCTATCTACATACCTATCCATCTATTTATCCACCTATCTACACACCTGTCTATCTACCTACTTCTTACGGTCTTACCCATCTACCTTTTTACTCATTTACATAGTACCTATCCATATACCTACTTACATTTACATATCTATCTACATACCTATCTAATAGCCACCTAACAACATACCTATCTACAACTTGCTACTTAGCCACCTATCTACATAGTACATACCTATCTACAACTTGCCACTTACTAACTTAGCCACCTATCTACATACCTATCTCATCTATCTGTTTACCTACCTCTTACCCATCCACCTACCTACCCATCTAATGACCTACCTACTTATATATCAACCGACTTAGCCACCCATCTACATGCCCACTAACCCACCTATCTCTTTACCTACCTACCTACTGACCTGTCTGCCTACATACCGATGTATGTTCATACCCATCTACCTATTTAAGTATTTACCCTTCTATCTACACATTGTCACTGTCAGTTATATAACTTTTAGTTTTATGTATTAATCGTGCTATCCTTTGGAGAGAAAACTTTTTATCTTCTGTACTGTTATAGTGTTAACATTGGAGCCCTGACTTTCTCAGCAGATTGGGATGTATCCACCGGCCATCTTGTCCTGGGAATGTTTACTAGCGGTTACTATGGTTCCTTGTGGTTAGTGGTAGGCATTACCTCGAACCTGTTCCCTGCCGTTACAAACAGTGATGACGTGTCCTCTATCCAGGCTGAGACGAAAGGGCGAGGTTTAATAACAACAACGACAAAATTAGAAGAGAGATGACGTAATCTGGATGACAGACATAAAGTAGAGACGATGCAGAATTGGAAACTTTCGTTCAGCCCCAGTAGGCTATAATTGCACTTTATTAGTAAATACCTGTTACACACGGCGTATCATCTGCGTATTGATTGTTTAGAACTTTCTCTCACTCTGCCTCACTTTCTTTCTCTTTGTCTTTAGTTTAGTCTAATTGCCAGTTTCTTTGTCATGAAGTTGTTCCCGACTAATTGAGCTCTGAATACTTTGATCATGAGGGGGGGGGGGGAGGGCAGTGGCTCACTCGTGGTATGTATATGTGTGTGGGTGTTATGTATGTGTGTGTGGGTGGTATGTATGTGTGTGTGGGTGTTATGTATATGTGTGTGGGTGTTATGTATATGTGTGTGGGTGTTATGTATGTGTGTGTGGGTGTTATGTATGTGTGTGTGTATTTATGCTAAAGATAGGAAAGCAGGGAAGGAGGGTAAGAAAACAATGGTTGTAAACTCTGTTTTATTCTTTCTACAGCCCAAGGTGAGTGCGACGTACAGATAGCACCGATGAAAGGGCAAACACAGGCCCTTAGCTAGTGAGGTGAGCTAGCAAAGACAAGTAAAACTATATTTTATAAATCTTCTAATTCAGGTAACCTACCCGTTGTTTTGATTCAAAATCCGTGTCCATAAAACCGCTGGTAGGAAATGCACTAACGAAGATACAGACTGTGGGCGTAGCTAAGACATCAAACAAAACTGAGACTGTGCAGGTAAGGGGCGACTTTTTGGTTACGCTAAGTCCCATACAAGGTGACGGTCGACCCAACAGAAATCACGCCAAGAATTAAGGTAAAATAAGGTCAAAAGTTAATCTAATCATTGCTGTGAGTGTCTGCCCCTGTCTGCTCAAGTAAAGGCCGCAGGCATCACGGGAACATTTCCTCACCCAATCTCCTGGTACCTTCACAGACAGACGGACAGACAAAGGAACCATCAGACTGATGTGCACACAGCGCAGGGTCTTCGTAACAAAATAAGCACAGCCATGATTGCCTGATTGTTTTACCTAGCAGTGTCAATTACCGTTCTTGTCCAGCACTCGTCATAGAGGTCAGGTGAGTTCCAGAGTCAAACAGACACAAGGAGGATTCTAAAGTTACTCATCAAAACATTTTTTTGTTTTTGATTTGATGTATGTGGACATCTGAGGTTATTCTGCGGGCCAGAGATCGTTGTGTGACCTTGACATCAGGCCAAGCCCACGATCAGATCTTATCCAGTTTGTGAAGCTGTGCAGCCATTGGTAAAGGACGATCTAGCATACGCGTCACTGACAGCCGGCCTGGGATCTTGAAAATTGGGCCTGAGCTCTGACCCAACTTTTGGTATATGATCCATCTGTCTGAAGCAGAATAGTTAGATTTGATTTCTCTCCTCTCCCCCCCCCCCTCCTCCCTTCCGAACTTGATTAACGCAGTAACCATCTGGCTTTTGACACAGACAGAGGTCAGAGAAAGTGGCAGTTGGCCTGGAGTAGAGGTGCCATTTTGCTGGTTTTTAAAATGGATTCAGATCACCAGGAGCAGAACAAATCGCAAATCTTCGGCCTGGGTCATGTCAGCCCGCTGATCAGTGAAGAAGTTATGACCTATTTCAACATACTAGGAGGCGTTGTCGTTCACGGTACTGTCGCCTTGATGGGCGTGCTTAGCAACCTGGTCAACATACTCGTTTTTGCCAAGTTAGGTCTGAAGGACAGTATGACAGTTGGTCTGTTTTCGCTCTCAGTCACAGACGGATTAGTGTGTGTGTTTCAGCTGGCCGTGTGTGCTTCCAACCTGGTGCATGTGCTGTGTCCGCACGGGCCAGTAGATATCCTAGCTGTGCAGTATGTGACCTTGGGCTGGATGAGACACATTTTCTACCTCATCTCTGCCTGGGTCACAGTGCTCATTTCCCTGGAGCGATGTGTCTGTGTGGCCTTTCCCTTCCAGGTAAGACAGGTGTTCACAAGGTACCGTTGTGTCCTGGTCATAGCCATTATCTACTTCTCACATCTGGCCATGCATGTGCCAATCTACCTTACACAGGACCTGCAGTGGGTCAACATGACCTTCCAAGGCACAGAGGGTGCCAGGCACAAGACGGTCAAGACGGTAGTTTTCTCTGAGAACAGAGCGGAGGTGGAGATGATTGTTGATACCTTAGGGGCCATCACTCTGTCTGCCCTCGCCCAGCTCCTGGTACTGGCTGGCTCGCTGTGGATGATTCACGCCCTCAGTGTCACATCAAAGGTCCGCTCCACAGACCACAGTGGCCGTCCTACACAGGTCAGAGAAGTCAAAAATATGAGACAAACATCAGATGGACACATGGACAAAGGCCGCAGGACCAAATTGACCAGCAGGGAGAGAAAGATGGTGCAGGTGGTTTTATTTTTGTCCATCATGCTGACAGTGTGTAACATTCCCCGCTACTTGGCCACGGCGGCGTACCACATCGTACCCGCCCTCCACAACTGGACGTACTCCAACCTGGTCCGCCTCTGCATGAGAGTCTCTCAGTTTTTCAACACTCTGTGCTCAGCCATCAACTTTATCGTCTACTACAAACTGAACTCGAGCTACGCCAGCCTCGTGCTCAGCGTGGTCTCCACCAGCTCTCAACGGGAAGAGAAACCAACAAGGCAGTGAGAGGTTCCTGTCCCTTGATAAGGGCGGACAGTGCAGCAGGGCAGATTTAAGGATTGTGATCTGAGTTTGACCTATATAATAGATTTGTTCCGACCATGCGAAAGTGGGTAGGAAATGCATGGCTAAAGATTTTTACTGTGAGCATATTCAACTTCGATGCCTTCCAAATCACAGCAGTAGCCAGCTGGTGTTTATGGTTTAATAACCTAGAAAAACATCTGACGTACTTCTGGTATCGTGTTTCCCCCCCCGACATTTGTGTTTTACTATTATTGTGTGTCAAAAACTTTCTGGATGATAGTCGTGACGTTTGGTGCTCAAGCGGTGAACACAGATGAGTCGCACACAGTGTGAAGAAATTACGACAGGAATCCTCAGTGTCGAAAGGATGCAGAATTTATTGCAGGCCCCTAAAAATAATACAAACTTCAGGGCAGCTAACTCCGCTGCAGACGACTCTCTCACCGCATTCTACTATCACTGCATGGCCTCACTCTCTGTACGAGCCCTTATATATATTATATAGATGCTAGCCCGTCTGGAACTCTCTCTCTCTTTCTCTCTCTCTCTTTCTCTCTCTTTCTCTCTCTCTGGAATTCTTCATAAGCATCTAGTCGTTGTTACAGCATTGAGTCACATCCGGTACAAACAAAAATAGAATCATGACGTAGTACACATCATGACGTACTACGCACACACAAGATCTACAACCATTCTGCACAAAATGCGCAGAGAGTATCTCAGACTCGTTCGATGACGCAATATTTCCACGGGCCAGAGTATGTACGTTCACAACACACACTTGCACAGGCTCAGTGTATACAATCACGATCTGCTAAACATCGCTCACAACGCAAATCACAACGCACACAAGTGTACCCAACATAATGATACATTTCACCATGATTCGTTACATTGTGGGATTTCGTGGGTGAAGCGTAACACACATAATAGAGTGTTCTATTTTTAGTAGGGGGTACAAACACTCTGCCGGGATTTCTAGATCTGTGCTTAGTCGAAATGAACTATTAACCTTGAACATGATAAGCGAGAGAAAAGCACACAGAATTTTCCGACATTCGAGCTGCAGCTCCGTGAGCTTAAACTGGGCTACGTCTCTAGCACTGACGTGAGTACGGAGAGCGACGGGTGGTCGGTGTGCACTGGTTATTTCTGCGTGACACTCTGGGCTTTCTCCACCATGCATCAGATGTTCAACAATCTGCCATTGTGTCACCAGTGAGTGAGTGAGTGCGTCAGTTTCTACTTCTCACCACCTAGGAAACAATAAGCTCAGAATTCCACACATCCTGACGCTAACTCACAGAACAGACACAGTCTTGTCTTCCAGGCCAGGCCACGGCGATACCTGGTGAACTGTTCACGGTGGCTAAGGAAGTGACTGATATAACTGTGGTGAAACAGGGAGTGGGGACACATAAAGAGAGAGAGAGAGAGAGAGAGAGAGAGAGAGAGAGAGAGAGAGAGAGTCTCTCTCGAATGAGGAGGAGATACAAAAGGACATACAGAGAGAGAGAGAGAGAGAGAGTCTCTCTCGAACGAGGAGGAGATACAAAAGGACATACAGAGAGAGAGAGAGAGAGAGAACGTAAGAAAGAAACAGAGAGAGCGAGAAAAGTCATAGATATATAAACATATAAGTGAAGATCCACCATTCAAGATTAGCCAGAGCTAGGCGACGATTTCTCATCGTTAGAGGTCAAAGGTCAAACTGTGCAGGTACAAAAAAACAACCACAGACAATTGAGGGCCAACATGGCGGCAGCCTGGCCAAAACATGAACACCAACGCATCTCTCGCCATAGATGAGACTTATTTTTATTTTAGCACATTGAAACTTGATCCCTAACTTACGGACTGCGGATTTTCCTCCCTGGGATAATTGAATCAGGGTATAAATCATTTCTCAGCACCGGACACACAAATCCCACACGCAAAGTCCCACACACTTCCGTAAAGCCTGACTAACTTTTTCCACTCATACAGCCTTGAATACGCCAGATTTGGCGGTAGCCTCGCCTTGGACACTGGGCAGTCACATTGGGGCTACTGTAACTCTTCTCTGATTAAGAAAAAATCGTGATGTCACGTACAGGTGAGGTCAAACATTTTTTTTTCAAACGTGTGAGGTTTCTCGGGACAGAGCAAGGTTGTAAGTATCGCTGAGTCTGTATGGATACCAGTCTCAATTCTATCCTAACGGCTGGAACACACAGAGTAACAGCAGCCAGATCCATCAAACAACAAACACATTCTCCACCGATCACAGAGCTGAATCTCTTGGATTCCAGTCAAACAAGTCTGCCGCTCCCAGAACATCCGCCCAGGTAAATTAGGACCCAGTCGTACACGGACAGCGGTGTCCGTTTCTGTCGGTGGTCAGTTGCTCAGCCGGTCTCTGGGGAAACAGAATAATTGATTTCTCATTGTTAAACTGATGTCCATCTCACAGTCATCGTATGCACAGCGAGAACCTGAATTTCACAGAAAGAGAGAGAGAGAGAGAGAGAGAGAGAGAGAGAGAGAGAGAAAAGGATAGAGTGAGACAGAGAGAAAGAGAAAGAGAAGGGAGAGCGAGAGAGATGGAGAGAATGTGCGTTAGCAAAACTGATGGTACAAGATGAGTAGAGCGGGATGTTTAACAAAGATGTACTTCCCCCTCTTCTTTCACTCCCCCCCCCCCTCCCTTACCCTGGTCAAGACGAAGAAGAAGAGAAATATTACATCAAAGTTTACTTCAGATACAGTTCTCTGTTCAATCTCCACACACTGGCACAGCCGATGGTGCTCGGATGCTAAGGTACACTCGTGTAAGGCCTGGTACATTTACCGCTCATCTCAAACCTGACTGACGTTTGTGACATCTTTCCCAGACTGATTGTCTGTCTTGCTCTGTCCATGCTGAAGGATGTCTTTGTTTGTGCTGGAATTTAGAGAATCGAGTTTTTTTGAATTTGCTAGATCTAACACCCTAAAAGTAATGAACACCTTTGGCCCCCATAAGACGTCAAGAAGAATGACATAGTACAGTCCAGGAGGGATGTACCACAATCAAATCTATTACGTCTTTGTCAAACAACGCCTCCAACATCGCCAGAACCAGAAACTTTCCTAGAGAGGACATTGGAAGTGATCACGAGTTGGTAAGGATGACCTTTGCTCTACACCCCAAGAACAACAAAAAGAAGGGGAAAGGAAGGAGAAGACCAGAATGAGGTTCAATCTAGAAAAGCTCAAAGACCCGTCTATTCTGAAAGCCTTTAAAGCAGACACTGGAGGAAAATTCGCCCCGCTGCTTGTCTTGGACAATGAAGAGATAGGTCTGGAATCCTTCACCGACTCCTTCAACAAAGCTATCGCGGAATCTGCGAATGACGTACTCGGCAAGCAGGTACATCGAGAGGAGGGGGGGGGGTCATTGTCAGGCGGTCTGCATCTGTCAGGGGGTCTGTGTCAGGGGGTCTGCATCTGTCAGGGGGTCAGCATCTGTCAGGGGGTCTGCATCTGTCAGGAGGTCTGTGTCAGGGGGTCTGCATCTGTCAGGGGGTCTGCATCTGTCTGGGGGTCAGCATCTGTCAGGGGGTCAGCATCTGTCAGGGGGTCAGCATCTGTCAGGGGTCCGGCCCGGCGGCCGGCCTGACCTTGTCAATTTATGTCATGAACTGTGCAGTAAAATAAAAAAGATTTTAGTATATGCTCAGTGTTAGTCAGCATTTTATTCATGTTATATTTTACATAAGTGTTAGATCTAGTATCCTTTTTATGTGCACTGTTACACTTTTTTTTTTTTTAAGGTTTGGCTCTGGTCGGCTCGTGTCGATAGTGTTAAGCCTTTCGCAGCGCATTTGCCAGGCATAATGACGGCACCTACTCAAGTGTAGGAACTGAATTTGACACCAGAGACTCACTTTGATGTAGTTGGCATGACTTCATACCTGTCTTCGTTCGAATCAATTCTGATAGCATTTGGTGCTGCAGGCAAGAGAAGCAACTCCTGATGTCGAAGGTGCAAATATATTCGTGACCTCATTGGCGACTTAAAACTGCTTAGAGCCAAGTGGGATGACGTATTGTCTAAGAGCAAAGTTGTCGCTGAGAGCTGCGGTGTTGAACAGTTCCTGTGTTCGGCAGAGACAAAGCGCAAACGAAGACAATTGCCAGACAGAACAGTTCTCGAGGAAGATGAATGGAATGCTGGCAGTGGAAGGTCGACTTGCAAGAACGATTGATTACAATAGTATAATTGAACTGTTTGCAAGCAGAAACGCCCGCAGAGTTTTGTTGTAGCCATCTCTCTTGCATGCCGTAAAAGTCGGTTCCATACAGTTACCTCGTTATCAAGGGACTTGTGTAGTTTAATCTACCGGAAAACACCAGTTTGCTTAGTGCACACAAATCTGTACACGGAAACGTAACCGATTCTTTGAATTTTGAACTTTCATTTTGATTAACTTCAAAACAAAGTCAAATTAGATGACTAACAGCGTTTACCTTTGCAAAAGTCATTTTAGTCATTCATATATTTTAATTTAGCACCATGCATGCACGAACTTGAACCCTGAATATAACATTTACCTCGATTTACAGGTTTTATTATAGCGACAAATTTCTAAATACAGCCAATTCCGGATATAATCAAGACCAAAACTGAAGGCTGTTGACTTGACCATAACCGAATATTTACTATAATCGAAAATAGTAAGTTACGAATGGTTTACACGGTGCAAGACATCAGCTTGACTGTACCCGAAACTTGACTGTTACCAAGTTGATTATATCGGGAACTGACTGTGTTTTGACAAGGGGTCCGCAATGATGACCTGCCCTGGGCCCTTGTTGGCTCTCGGCAGCCCTGTCGGCAAACAAACACCGACAAAAGAAGAAACCATGGGTAACCGACAATATCCTGGAGTTCTGCGACAAACGCCGTGAATTAAAGAACAAAAAGAATGAACCAGAAGGACGTAGACGATACAGAGAGGTCAATCAACAAGTCCAAACAGAACTACTTAAGGCAATGGAGACATGGATCAACCCAAGAAATCGAAGCCAGCCTTCAGAGAAACAACAGCAAAGAGGCTTAGGACACTGTGAAAGAGTTAACAACAATCCAAGGCAAAAATGGCACGAAGCACTATGGGCCACCATGAAATTCTACAACATCAATGCCAATCCCACCAAGGTCATCGAGAGTCTGTACAACAGGGCCACCAGTGCAGTTTTCTTCAACAACAACATTGGTGAATGATTCCGGACAGCCGTCGGAGTAAGCCAAGGATGCCTGATTTCCCCCACTCTTTTCAACATATTCCTCGGACGAATCATGGCTGATGCTCTTGAAGAACATGAAGGAACTGTCAGTATCGGAGGCAGAACAATCACAAACCTTCGATTCACTGATGACATCACTGGACTGACAGGAAAAGAACCGGAGCTCAGAAACCTCATCAACAGGCTAAACAACATCTCTATAGATTTTGGAATGGAGATTGGCGCAGAGAATACAAAAGTCATACCAGCAACCCACACGGCTTCATGTCTGATATTAAGATCAACGATCAGAAGCTCGAAGCAGTAAATAGCTTCAAATGCTTAGGTGAAATCGTTTCGGAGGAGGGATCAAGACCTGAAATACTTTCCAGAATCGCTCAGACTACAGCTGCAATAACCAAGCTGAAGCCCATATGGTATAGTAAAGGATATCCATCAGCTCAAAAATCCGACTGATGCGCACACTAATCATGGCAATCTTCCTCTATGCCTGCGAATCCTGGACAATAAAAGCCGAACTAGAGAGAAGAATCAAAGCATTCGAGATGAGCTGCTACAGAAGACTCCTTGGAATCTCTTATCGCGACCATATCACAAACGAAGAAGTAAAGAGGCGCACTGAAAGCGAAATCGGCCCATATACGAGACCACCTCACCACAGTTAAAGGACAAAAGATGGAACGGTATGGGCATATCTCACGTTCAGCAGGCCTCGCTAAAACAATCCTGCAAGGCACAGTGAGAGATGGAAGACGGAGTGGCCGACAGAAAAAGAGATAGGAAAATAAACTCACGGAATGGACAGGCCCAGAATTGGAAGACGTCTTGAGAAGGGCAGAGTGCCGGGATGATGGAGGAGATTGGCTGTGCCCCTACCGACTAATGTCTAAGGGACCAAGACAAGGCATGGCAAGGTTGGAATTTAATGGCGCATCAGCACGATTACCTCCATATTACGCCTACCGTGTGTTTACAAAAAAAAAAAAAAAATAATAATAACATGATCAAAGGATAACAATAAGTGAGTATAGATCCTCTCCACGTTCGTGTTTACTTCCGTGTTTGGATGCGAATTTTTGGTGGGCGGACTCGGAAGCGAAGTGTCATAAGTGATTTACATCCCTGTTTGAAATGTAACCAATAGATAGTGGGGCGGATGCGGAAGCGAAACGTCATAAGTGAACGACCTATACCATTGTTTGAGAGATATGAGAGTGGTATAGCTCAACCATCTGTACTTTAGGACAACCATTTGCAAAGTCGAGTCCCTGAGTGCCCAGATATCATCCAGCAGTACATAGAGGGACTTAAGTAAAAGTGAGCCAAATCAAGGAACAACGAGGTGGTGGTGCTTGGGGGAGGAGGGAGGGCGAGGGGAAGTTTGACCAGCAGCTGTGCACAAAATATGTTTGAGGGAGGCAATGGTTGTCCAATCAAGTCCCGAGATGGACGGGAAGACGTAGAGACAAAACCAGACAGAATAGGCAGATGAAAAAAACAACAACAATAGTGGTATAGAGGGAGTAACAGACACACAGACAGACACAGAGACAGAAAAACAGACAGAAAGACACACATTCACATACCAATACAAGTAGCAGACAGGCAGACTTGCGTAAAAAGAATTTTCTTGTGAAACTAAAATGACAAAGATACCACCACCATAACCACTAGCACCAACAACGACTACTACTACTACACAACAGCAGCAGCAGGAAAGAACAAGAACAACAACAAACAAGAACAACAACAACAACAAGAACAGCAACAACTACATCACAACAACAGCAGCAAAGAACAACAACAGCAACAACAACAAAAATCAACACGAACCTGTGTGACAAAAGTCTGCCCTGCCCCGTGACCTCAGTGCGTGTGACAGTCTGCCCTGCTCCGTGACCTCAGTGCGTGTGACAGTCTGCCCTGCTCCGTGACCTCAGTGTGTGTGACAGTCTGCCCTGCTCCGTGACCTCAGTGTGTGTGACAGTCTGCCCTGCCCCGTGACCTCAATGTGTGTGACAGTCTGCCCTGCCCCGTGACCTCAGTGTGTGTGACAGTCTGCCCTGCCCCGTGACCTCAGTGCGTGTGACAGTCTGCCCTGCCCCGTGACCTCAGTGTGTGTCATGTTTGTTGAACTCCTCTGCCTGCAAAGCGTCAGAAGGCTAGAAAATTGAATCCCTCCTGCTCCTCTCCCCCCCCCCCTCTCTCTCTCTCTGAAATGCGCCGGTAGCTTGGTCCCGTGTGAGTCTCACTGACCCTAGGACAGCGAGTACAGCAAGAAGGTCATCTCCTTGGACAGCTCCAGACCTCGCAACTTCCACCTCAGATTCTCAAAGTCAGCCAGCTCCAGGCTCGTGCGGTTGGGGCCCCATACGTGAAAAGTGTCCTCTTGCTCGCTGGAGAGAAGTTCCAGAAAATTCCTCTATGTAGTGAGAGCGGCTGAGTAAGTGAGTGATATGATGTAACTGTGGTGGATGGACGTTATGGAATCATGCAGCAGGGCACCAATACCACTGTCGCCATCACAATGGCCATAGTCATTATTATAAAAAATGTCTTAAAATGTGAGACGACTGTCTGTCTGCTAGCAACTAATCAAACACTGGTAATTAATCAAACACATTAATATATTTACAAAATACATGAAGAAATTGATTTGTGGCAATGGATGGATATCTCTGGTCAAATTTTCACCGTCATCATCGTCATTTTATAACAATATAAGAAAACTCTCTAACCGGAAACGAGTTAACCAATTTCCAGAAAGCAAACAACACGCTTGACATTGATGTTGAAAATCTGCCAAATTTTCGAGTCCATTTCGCTCATCATCACCACTACGACCACCATCAACAACTACAACAGCAAGCACAAGAACAACATCAACAACTACAACAGCAAGCACAAGAACAACATTCTCTGCCCTCTCAGCTCAGGAAACTATGGCCCAAGGAAAAAAATCAAACAACCACCAAAAAAAAAAAAAAGACATTTTCTGATAGAAACGACAAGAGTCCACATAAAAACTGGGTCAACAAATAACAAAGAAAGGGAGGCAAACAAAACCAACAAACTTTGCCAAAAGCCGCCCCTCCCAATCCACCCCCTCTCCGCCCACTTGGCCCAGACGTAACATAGGTGGCAACCTTAAGGTGTCCAGGTAAGCAGTCCAGAAAAGTCGGTCACAGAAGGTGCAGATGCCCATGAAGGTGAGTAGATCAAAGACGGAGTTTGTTTCAATGAAGAGCCCAGTGCAGAGAATGTGGAAGTTTTCCTCAGACAAGCACTTCCCGTACATGCTGTTCAGGGCCGGGTACAAGTTCTGAGGGCGGAACGGGGGGGGGGGGGGGTCCTGAGGGGGA